>CABHPH010141542.1:2332-14443 GCA_902168325.1 Peromyscus nudipes | reverse complement strand
CATTGGAGGTGGTTTGGAGAGTCAATGACCCTGCTTCCAGTTAGTTCCCTCTCTCTCTGCTTTGTGTTCAAATTTGAAGAGATAAGCTCTCAGCTTCCCGTCTACTGCATGCTGACACGTTTCCCTGCCATGATGGACTTTTATCCCTCTGGAACAATAAACCAAAATAAACTCCTATAAGTTGTTTTTGGTCATGGTGTTTTATTACAGCAACAGAAAAGTAATCAGTACAAGCTGCCTTTAGTTACCATTTCTCAGTTGTTCATCTTCACACTGACTTCATTTTCTTTGGACAATGGTTCCTTCCCCTGAGCTCCTGGACTTTTGGTGGTTAGCTTTAATTGTCAACTTGACAAAACCTAGAATCGCTGGGAAAAGAGTATCAATGAAGGATTTCTTATATTGTATTGGCCTGTAGATATGTCTGAGGAGGATTTTATTAGTTAACTGATGTCGGAAGACTCAGTGGTGCCCACTGCGGGAGGCACCACTCCCTAGGCAGGGGTGCCTGACCTATATGACAGAAACCGAAATAAGCACAAGCAAGCAAGAACCTTGCATGGATTTGTTTCTCTCTGCTTTCTCTCCGTGGGTGTGATGTGACTTGCCCTCGGTGATTAACTGTAACCTGACGCTGTACGCAGAATAAACCTTTTCTCTCCTAAATTGCTTTTTGTCATTTTTTTTCATTTCTCACAACAGCAGAAATGAAACCAGGACCATCCCACTGAGGATGACTGTGAACGGCTTTGCCGTCCCAGGAGAGCTGCTCTCCAAGAGGGAGAAGAGCTGCTCTTGTCCGGTGGCTACCCCGGCACCTGAAGCACACTTTGGTGTGTTTTCCTGTCAAGTACCCAACTCTTCCGGTCACTGTGGTAAAGGCTAATGAATCATTCAGAGTGGGCAGATGAAAGACAGATACCTCCCCTACCTGAACCACTCAGAATGGGTTCTCCAAGGAAAAGTAGAGTTATTTCCATAAGCAGGACAGCAAGCCTGGCAAGAAAACAGCAATGTTTTCCCTTTGAGGGTAAGAGAACCCCACTTTGGAAGTGAGTAAACTGATGCTTGTCAGTAGCATAAATTCTAGATAACTAGAGGATGGACTTATTGGCCTTAGGTTGGAATCCAATTTCCAGGAAGCACACTGAGCCCTCCGTGACCACCTTGACAGCACTGGGAACAGAGTACTCCTTTTTCTCACATCACTCAAGATCTAGAACAGCATAACCAAGTAACCCTGGCCCCGCTGAGAAGATTCTGCTCTGCTCTGGACCCCAAGTGCTGGCAAAGAGGGCAGGCTCTCCCAGCCCTGGACACCTCAGCTCCTCTCTAGCTTGTAGGTCCAATATCTGTGTTTTCTTAGCAGACCCAGTGCAGCAAAACAATCCTTCAGTTCCAGCATGGCCCCAGACACCAAGAAGGGCCTTGATGAATGTTCACCCAGGTCCTTCCCCAGCAGGTGAAAGTAAATGCCTGAGGAAGAATTTTAAGCAAATGCAACTTGGCCTCCCTATCATTCATCTATCCTTCAATTCAGGAGAGTGCTGTAAAAAACCTTGATGGGCATTCCAAAAAACACAGATGTAATCAAAGACCCACCCCATGGCCATGCACAACTGTTTTCATCCAGTTAGTAACTGCTGAGTACTTGACAACCACTTTCCAAAAAACCAAAAAGGTGTTCCAAGCCAATAGGCAGACAGCTCATTTGTCTGCTGAACAAGGCTGGAGGCAGCGCTTGGAAGGGCTCAGCCTCACAGTGGCAGGGAGGAGCTCAGAGTTTTATCGGGCATCTCCTCCTGCTTCTCATCTGCCACTGCCAAGGAAAGCAGTCAAAAAGGATGTGCCCCACTGGGTCCTAAATGCCCGTCACTGCAGCCCTGGGTAAACCCAGAAAAATATTTGTACCGCTCCGTTGTCAGTTAAATTGTATAGCGGCAAATCCTAGACCCCCACCTCTCCAACCACATTCGTATGTCGAGGTTCTGAACTCCAGGTCTTCAGGATGTGAGTGTATTTGCAAGGAGGGTCTTTAAAGAGGCAGTTACACTAAAATGAGGCAAAATGAGGTCATTAGGGTGGGCTGTCATCCAATGTTTCCTCATAAAAGACGATTAGGGGACAGGTGTTCACAGAAGGAAGACCATGTAGAGAGGGAAGGCGGTCATCCACAAGCCAAGGAAGAGGTTTTGGAAGAAAACCCACTGCCATCTTAACCTCAGAATCCCACCTCCAGAATTCCAGGGCAGTAGATGCCAGCTGTTTAAAACACCCTGCTATGGAATTTCATTACTCTAGGAAACTAATATACAGGCTTTAAATTGCAAAGCTTTTTCTCATAATCTCACTTTTTTTATGAGGTCACTCTGCACACAGAGCCTTGAACCGGCAGTTGCTGATCCTGAATCCTTCTGATGGCCTCTCATTCCTACTGGTAAGGCAAGTGCTCAGCACCATTGTTTTCAAGTGTTCCTGCCCATCTGTCACGGAGAGGAGGGTTCAAATTGGATCCTGTAATCTGGAGAGAAGCTGCTGCAATCAGGCTTCTTCCCCAATGGGTTGGTAGCAGGAATGCCATTTGCATTCCTGAGCTTTCTCACTGTAACAAAATGCCTGAGGAAATCAACTTAAAAAGGAGGAGAGGAGGCCAGGTGGTGGTGGTGCATGCCTTTAATCCCAGCACTTGAGAGGCAGAGCCAGGTGGATCTCTGTGAGTTCGAGGCCAGCCTGGTCTACAGATCAAGATCCAGGACAGGCTCCAAAGCTACACAGAGAAACCCTGTCTTGGGGGGGGGGAGGAAGAGAGGTTAGGGCTAGGGAGATAGCTCTGTCAGTAAAACATTTGTCCTTCAAGCATGAGGACCTAAGTTCAGATTCCCAGCACCCACCTCCAGGCATGCATCTGTAACCCAGTACTAGGGAGGCAGACACAGGCAGATCCCTGGAGCTTGCTGGTCAGCCAGACTAGCTGAACTGGTGAGCTCTGGGATCAGTGGGAGACCTAGTTTTTTTTAAAGGAAAACAGAAGAACGACTTAAGGAGTCTATGATCAGCATTAGGGGGGGGGGGCAGGCAGATCTCTGTTAGTTCAAGGCCAGCCTGATCCACACAGTGAAGTTCCAAGCCAGCCAGGAACTTCATACATATATGTGGAATTACATGCATACATACATATATATATACACATATGTATATATATGTGTGTGTATATACATACATACATACATACATACATACATACATACATACATACATGTGGAAAGCACTGAGAAGACACCCAACACTGACCTCTGGCCTCTACATACATGACAGACAGACACACAGACACACATGGGGATGGGGTATTTTGATTCACTGTTTCAGATTGGCTCTGTTACGGGGAGTGGGGATAGGGGGTTCTGAGGCAAGGCGGAACATTGTGGCTGGAGCCTGTTGTAAAGGAGGTGCTTACATCATGGTGGCCAGGAAGAAAAGAAGAGAGAGGAAGGGGCTGAGGGCCCAATGTGCCATTTAAGGAAATAGTCCAGTAATCTGACTTCCTTCTAGTAGGTCCCACCCTTCAGCAGCACCACAGATTGGGAACCAAGTCTTCAGCCCCCAGCCCTTTGGGGGATATTAAATTCCAAGCCACAACAGTATTCAAGCAGCTCGGGATCATTGTGAAGGTGGATTTCTTGTTTCTCCTGTTCATGCTTACAAATCCAATGAATGAAGAACTAGTGAGCATCTTTGCGGCTCCCAGGCCCACCTCTGTGGTCTACTCCAGGAGTCCCAAGCTCCCGAGACTGCTGGTTGCTTGCCTGCCTTTGCCCTCACTGCAGGAACACCAGGAAATGAGAGCCACCAGAGAACCGGGTTCACCTGAGGTTTGCTTTCAAAGTAGTTGTATCTTTTCCTGTGAATATTGATTGAAAAGTTGATAGCCTGCTAAGGAGCTAGACTGGCAAATTCCAGTGGCTCAGCTTCTTTTTCCCCTTCTGTGTGTGCGTAGGGGGTGCTGGGGGGCGGGGGGAGCTGGGAGGCTGAAAGGGAACAGGTGGAAGTATAAGATAGTGAGCAAGATTTTAAAGTATTTTTCTAGGCTTATTTTTTATTATTTTTTCATTATATGTGTGTGTATGGGTGGGTATGTGCAGGTGCCCACAGAATCCAGAAGGGGGTACTGGATCCTCTGAAGCTGGAGTTACAGGCTGTTGTGAGCCACCCAAAATAGTCACTGGGAACCAGACCTGGGTCCTCTGGAAAAGCAGCAAGTGCTCTGAACCTCTGAGCTATCTCTCCAGGCCCTTCAAATATGTTTTTTATTTATATACCACAATATATCAAGAAAGGAGAAATTACATCCATGATCTTACCATCCCATTTCCTTAAAAACAAAACTCCTTTCTGTTCTTACCTAGATGTAATTTTCATAGCTATATCCATGACAAAAAATGAGATTTGATATTAAACCTCATACTAGAGCGTTTTTCCAAGTCACCACATAATCTTCATGATTGTATTTTTTTAATGGCAGCATAACATAACCCAGAGCAATGGAAGCACCGTGTGCCCAGCCACTCTCCTTCCCTAATTCTTTTAGCTTTTGTCACCTCCCCACTCCCCTGCACTCCTCCTCCCAGGGGGGAGCAGCATATCCCTGATGTCTCGGGAGTTATTGGCATTGAACGGTGGTTCCATGGACAGGTGGTTTGCCCAGGACTCATCCTCAGCTGTGGAGATAAATGGGCAGGTCAGCCTGGTAGAAAGGCTGTGTAAGAAGGGTATCCTGAAGCCACAGGGTGAGGCCAGCCACCATCATCCATTTCCCCAGTCCCTCAGGAACCCCTGCCAGTGACTCGGCTGGTGCCAAGGTAAGGGGGCATGTATGGTGAATGGCAAAGGTTCCCAATCTGGCTTCTGCAAAGATAAAGTTTTGGGGCGTGGGCGGGGCACTACCTCTCCTAAATCTTGCCACTTTCTTGAGCTTGGATACTCCAAAGCATGATACTTAGGATGCTCTGGGAACCTCATGTTCCTCCCAAGGGCCAGGCAGAAGCGGTGTGCAGCTTACTGGTTACAGCTCTGGCTGATTCAATGCTGGCTCTTGCTGCTCTCCTGTAATTTGGGACGGATGGACAGGCAGTTCTAGTCCCGAGGTAGCCTAGCACCGGCCCTCATGATGATAGTGCCAACTGGGTCCTGGCCCAGGAGCCTCTCTCCTGGCTCATTTGGGGAAAGCACCCTGGTAATGAGAACCACTGAGAGCTTTGGGAGCTGACAACAAGGAGGAAGGCAGAGGATGTCACCATTGCTTTTAAGGTCGGCTCTATTTGGAAAGAATTCAAAAGACAAGCATGCTAATGCCATCACCATCGCCAAGTCAACTTAGTGCCTCCTGCTTACAGCTGCCCTGCCTCTTACAATGAGTTGGGTTTTGAGGTCTGATGGTAGGGCATCACCTGGTGCAAAGGCTGCCATCATCCACAGTCAATATCAAGGTCACTCCAGGCTTGATCTCATTAGTAGCCGAAGCAGCCAACGGTATTTATTGTTTAATATTATGCTAAACAGTATCTGTGTTCTACACAAGATCGGAAATAATCCTCACAGCAACTCTGTGGAAGAAAGGGCTGTGGCTAGCCCTGCTCAATAGATGAGAAAGCTCGAGGGCAGAAAAGCCGAGTAACTGACCCAAATCAGCCTGGCAAGCAGCACTACTAGTTAAGCTGCAGGTTCAGGTTGGGTCTGGTGGCACAAGCCTATACTCCTCCAGAGGCTGAGGCAGAAGGATCATAAGTTCAAGTCCTGCCCGGGCCACAGAGTGAGTTTAGGGGCAGCCTGGGCAATCTAGTGAGAGGTTATCCTAAAACTGAGAAGAGGGACTAACAAGATGGCTCAGCTGGTAAAGGTGCTTAGTGCTGAGCCTGAACACATGGGTTCAATTCCTGGGACCCACGGGGTAGAAGGAGAGAATCAACTCCCCAAAGTCTTCTTCTCACCTCCACATGAATACCATGACACATGCACACACACAGGGATCTTACACACACACACACACACACACACACACACACACACACACACACACACACGCAGATTCGGGCAGGCTCACTTGTGCTCACAAGCTCCCTGTCAGGGGCATACCTTCCGCCAGCCTTGCCACAACTATGGTAAAATAATAATAATGCCTGAGCACTTAGGGAATGCCAGACACTGCACTAAGAGGTTTGCTTGCATTCCTCTAGCTCCTGAATGAGGAAATTGAGAATTCAAGAGGTTATGTAAGACTGTGGCTAGTGAGCCCACAGGGTCATTTCCTCCCCAGTCTCATTCCTCCTTCTTACAGAACAAGAGACCCCACTTTTAGCTGCACATGTCGCCTTCTAGCATTAAGGCTGTATTCCCACTCTAGGGGATCGGGATGTACTCATGTGACTGATGATCAGGCAATGGACATGAACAAAGAGAGCTTCCAGAACAGCTAGACTTCTTTTTCTCCCCCCAGATGGTGGGACACAGCAGCTTGAGGAAGGAAGGGTTTGTTTCATCCGGTTCACAGTTTGAAGTTACAGTCCGTCACAGCAGGGTTGGCATGGCGGCAGCCGCAGAAGGCAGCTGGTCACAACAAGAAGCGGTGGATGAACAAACGCTGGTACTCAGCTCACTTTTCCTTTCTGTTCAGTCCACAAGTTAGGATGGGTCTTCTCACACCAATTAACCTAAACTAGAAAATCTCTCATAGATATGCCCAGAGATGTGTCTTCAAGGTGACTCTAGATCGTGTCAGGTTGTCAGTGGACATAAACCAAAGCTAGAATATGAATGCGATTTGATTGATACTCTAGAAGAGTCAGCTGGAAGACAAGTGGCTAAATGCATAGATAAAAGACCATGCATTGAGTCTTGTTTAGAGAGACGTGAGTCCACTGCCATGGGGGCATGCAGAGGGGGGTGACTTCTTAGATGCTAATCAGGACACTTAAATCGAAGAGATGTCAGGGAGCTGGGGGTGCCATGTTGTGGGGAGCAAGTGTGACATGCCTGGTTCTCAGTACTCACCACCCTGCTACCTCAGCCCCTGGGTGCCAGGATAGCAAGTACACACACCACCAGTACATTTAGACCACTATTCTCCAAGCCTCCGTCTGGTCCAGAAATGCAGCACACTTTTCTTGGCCTAGCATTTTAGATCCTAATCTCTCATCACTAGAGACCCCTAGAGCCATGCCCTTGGCAATCTAGAACTTTCTGTGAAGTAGATGCACTATTATGAGGAAAAATGCGTGTGGGATATCCAAGGCTAACCTCCTGACAAGGAATAAATGGAAGTGGGAAACCAAGAGGGACCCCACAGAGGGCTAGGTAAACACTTTCAGCATTGCTGTAGAAGCCATGAGTTCCATCTGTAATGACTCTGCACTTGGAAATGGCGTTTCCAATGTGACCTTTCTACCTGCTCATCCAACAGCAGAGCAGCTGTCACTGTTAATAAAAGCCAGACATGGCTCTCCCTGACTGCAGCCAATTAGAATTACCTTGAGAGGGCAACAAGGGTAACTTAGCTGCTAATGAGGGCAGCTGACATCTTGGCATTGGCCTACTTGCCTGATCATAAAGGAACAGAAAAACTTATCCCACCAAATGGTCTCCTTCCCCCATCTAACACCTCCAATAACTTTACTATTCCATGAGAGCCAGCTTTGACTAAGGCAACGTGATTCACTGGGCAAAGGGGCCTCCCCCAGGGAGGAGCTCTGCCCTCATCAGCAAATACTCCTTATCATGTTCAATCGTCCTTGTTAAAGTGACTAGATTTGGAATCGCCTAGGAGACACACCTCTCGGTATGTTTGTGAGTGTTTCCAGAGGTTGAACTGAGAAGGGAAGACCCACAGATGAATGTGAGCAGCACCATCCCATGGGCTGAGAGCCTGGACTGAATACAACAGGAAAAGGCAGAAAATGACTGAGCAGCAGCACTCATGACTCGGCCTTCTGCGTGTGGACGTGTGGCCAGCTGTCCCATATCCCCGCTGCCATGCCTTCCTGCCATGATAGACTCTATCCCCCAAACTGGGATAATAAACCTCCACTTCTTGTCCCAGCACTGAAGAGAGTGACTAATACACTCACTAAGCAGCAGCTGTAAGCCAGGTTTTACATCACAATAAACCAGACACAAGCAGAGGCAAACTCAGAAGAAGCTAATGAAGTTTAAGCTTAGGGACTAGAGGCCAGGAGTGTAGCTCGGTACTGAAGCACTTACCTAACATGAGGAACGTCCTGAGTTTGATCCTCAGCACTGAGAAAGAGCACTCTGGGGTCTACCAGTCATACGGTCATGTGATTTGTAAAGTTTACAAAAGCCTGCCGGCTGGTCTTACTGCTCAGTGAAAACTGCCGTCTCTCTGCACTCAGTCCTGCCCTCTGTCACGCTGGCTGGTACTGAAGAGGTCACAGCCATTTTGGGGGTCTCATTAAGAAATTAAGTCAGATATAAATTAGGCTTTGGGGTTCTGTGGGCCATGGTTAGGTGCTCTGCAGTCACTTTTGGGTATAGTCAGTCTTCATTGGCTGGCCCCGTATGGAAAAGGCTTCAAGAATAATGCTGCCCATGGTGCCAACCTATTGTGGCATTGCCAAGCTGAGGTGCAGGACCAAGGCTCTGCTCAGAAAGGAGAGTGCTCCGTGGAACTCAACACCAGATGTGTGGGGAGTAAAGGAGAAGCCTGCCTTGAAGAAAATAGCCCGTGGGGTAATTTGTCCTGTCACCACGGGGTGAAATATAAGCACAGGACCAGGTTCTCATCGGCACTAGTCATGGGTGTGAGGACTGAGCTCAATAACACAGCGAGACAATTATATGCCGCTCATTTGTTTCTTTTTTTTGATAGGGATGATGCCCAATAGGATTTATGAGAATTCCTGTTTGTAGGGTACAAACTGCTGCCGTCCTAGGAACCGCAAGCGTACCCGGCTGTGAAATCATGTGTGTTATGCACCCCATCCATCAATATAAATATCATTTTTATTATGCTGGAGGAAAGATTAATTATCTTTCCTTTCCCTCTACAGAAACCATCACATAATCATTGACTATGAAGAGGTGATGAAGGAGTGTTCAGCCAAAATGTGGAGAAAGTATCACAGGGTGTTCTAGGCAGTTAATTAATACAGAATTCTATTATTTCTCTTTACTTTGGGATGTTTGTGACATTTTTCCACACTAAATAAAGGCTTGTTTTCAATTCTAATCTTGTGTTGGTAATTTTGTATTTTTTTTTTAAAGGGAGCTCTCTACATGGTATAAGCCTTAAGTCCCACAAATCCTGAGTTCATCCCTGGATTATTCTGCCTTTATCTATTGTCTGTCATGTCTAACAGGAAAGCCTGTTGCCTCTTCTCCGTCCACATACTTGATGTATACCCAACAGATACCAGGCTCTAAATCAGTAATGGAAACACATGGCAAATGGAGCAGACCCCCCTTCCTATGAGGGAACTAAGAGACAGAGAGGATGTTGGGAGAGGAACCTCCCAAATATTTCATCTGAGAATCCCAGAATATGTAAGATTTATCTGGATGAAGAATTAGAGGAAGCACAGGCCAACAGTGTAGGGTCCTGAGTTGGGACGGCTTGATACAATACAGTGTCACATACTGAATTAAAACAAGTAGATAAACGTGTGGCTTGGACCAGGGTTGGGATGCTCCAGGAGACAGATGGAGCACAGCAAACCCCTTCCACAGCAGCTAGCAATAGAGGAACGAGGACTGAAAAACAGTCAGGGTAGACTTGATGGAATTCCTGATGTTCAAGTGGTGAATCGGCTTTTGCAAAGGCCCTGGAGTCAGGGAACGATCAGAAAGTAGTTCTGTGTGGTTGGACCACAGTGGCCAGTAAAGGAGAAGGTTTTGTTTTTTGTTTTTGTTTTTGTTTTAAGATTTATTTATTTATCATATAGACAGTGTTCTGCCTGCATGTATCCCTGTAGGTCAGAAGAGGGCACCAGATCTCATTAGAGATGGCTGTGAGCCACCATGTGGTTGCTGGGAATTGAACTCAGGACCTCTGGAAGAGCAGCCAGTGCTCTTAACCTCTGAGCCATCTCTCCAGCTCAAAGGAGAAGTTTTTGAAGGAAAGTTGCAAATTTAAAAGGTGGTTAATTGTGATAAATCTGGCAAGAATGGGGCTGGAAATGAATGGCCACACCTCAAAAGCCTAGTAAGCATGGGAGCTCTGTGTTGGATGCTATGGTGAGGTGTTTTAGGGAAGGAAATGACATGCTCAAATCAGCGAGTTACAAAGACTGGGTTTCTGTGGCTGACAGAGCCTGGATGAGGGAGAAGGAGGGCAAAGAACAGCTCAGCTCAGGTCCCCTCCCTGGTGAGAAATGACCATCAGAGAGGGTGTGGCACCAGAAGAAGGGACAACCCTGAGGGACTCTGTGTGCCTGCAGCAGGGGCATGTAAGAGGTCACATGAGGGCGGGTGTCAGGCTGGGGCCTGGCTCTTCCTCCCTAAAGCCAGCTGCTCTCACAGAAGACCCATGGTTTACAGTGGAGGCTATTTCTTTCTATCCAGAGATTGCTGTGTCCCACATGGTGAGCCTATGTGTTTCCTATTTGCTTGTCACCTCCTAGATGTCTGTCCCCTGACTTCTCATTGGAATTGGCCAGTGGGAACCCCACTAAAAACAGGACAGCAGGGAAGTAGGATCGCATCCTCATTGCCTCCCCATGAGGAGGCCCCAGGCTGCCCACACCTCAGATTCTTCCAGGCAAGCCACTCACTCTATCTTCTCCACATGACCGTTCTCCTTCCCAGTTCAATGTCTGCTTCCCCTCTCCTTCAACTAAGGTCTGAGGGGCTACGACTCCCCTGAGCAGCTCCGGAATCACCCAATACCCTTCTGGTTGAATTGCTCTAATGGGTGAGACATGTGGCCCTGTTGGGACCCTCGCCGAGTCATACCCAACTGATCTGTCATGAAATAATGTCTCCTCCTTTAAATCAGGCATTCCCCCACAAGTCACAGTCAAGGTGGCAGAGAATCCATCCAGCGCCCAGACTTCATCCTGAACCACTGGCCAGCCAGCACCACCCCGCACCTCTTCCCGGCTTCTGGCCCTGGGCTTGAGTTCAGCTTGAATTCTGAACCTGGGGATATTCCTGCCAATCATTCCATCCAGGATGTTCCTACTGAGACAGGGGTGGAGTTGGGAAACCTCAAGGTTCATTCCCTTGAACCCTGGTAAGACCAGAGAAACCAGTCAAGTAACTGATGACTGAGATCCCTGCCTCCCCAGAAGGGGCTAGAAACACCTGCCACATTGTTGTTCTCAAACTCACCATCCTCAAGGCTGTCAGCTGACCTGCGGCATCTGTATGTCACCTGGGTTAGATGTGAATGGGTTGTTGTGGCATTTCTGTAAGTCCCTGATCCTCCACCTCAGAATGTAGACATCCAGGGCAGGAACTTGCTCACAACCACCTCCCAGGGCCAAGCCCAGTGCCCAGACATGGTAGTTACTGAATAAGTATCTGTTGACCAACAACAGACCGATGACTAGCCTTAGATCATTTGTTGATCATCCGTCTCCCTTATTCCCCAAACAAGACAGAGCCCCATGGAGCCAGGAGCCTTCAGGTTCCTTAACTACCACCATCTCCAGCATCTCCCATCTCCAGCCTACCTCCTGAGAAGCATCCCTTGAGCACTGCAATTATTTCTGGCAACTATTTCTTCCTTACTATTACTTCCTTCAACTATTACTTCCTCTGCTACAGGCTACAGAGAGCTTTGGGGCTACTTTCCCCATACCTCATAAGCATCTGTTTATAGGAAATGGCCATATGAATTTACCTTTTGATTTAATTTTAAACCTTAATTTGTGCAAAATATTTAGAAAGCAACGTTCTAGCCGGGCGGTGGTGGCACACGCCTTTAATCCCAGCACTCGGGAGGCAGAGCCAGGCGAATCTCTGTGAGTTCGAGGCCAGCCTGGGCTACAGAGTGAGTTCCAGGAAAGGCACAAGGCTACACAGGGAAACCCTGTCTTGAAAAACCAGAAAAAAAAGAAAAAAGAAAAAAAGAAAAGAAAAGAAAGGAAGGTAGGAAGGAAG
>CABHPH010141541.1:0-46961 GCA_902168325.1 Peromyscus nudipes | reverse complement strand
GCTGGCCAGAATCTGGGGCCAAGGTGAGCAGGTCTTCCCAGGGGTGGCTGGCACCCAGGGGTGGGATCTAGGGTAAGGGCGGGCACTCACCTTTGTCCAGAAGGGAAGTCCGGGGCAGGATGGGAGCTGGGGCTGGTCTCTAAGTCTCAGGAAGAGGCGGGGGTCTCCAGGGAGTTTGGATTTGGGGGCAGGGCTTGGAGACTGCAGGGAATCTTGGAGAAGGGGGGGCTTCCCGGTAGGGGCGGGGGTAGAAGGGAGCCTGCCCGCTGGCCAGAATCTGGGGCCAAGGTGAGCAGGTCTTCCCAGGGGTGGCTGGCGCCCAGGGGTGGGATCGCCCACTGTGAATTTTAAAATCTGCCACCTGGCATGCAACTATTTTGTTTTCTTTCAAAAATATAACTTTCAATCTTTATGAATTTATAGTATCAGAATATCTTCCAATGACTAGAAATATAACCTATTTGAAAAGGAAAAGCATCAGTATTGTGCTACATTTTGAGAAATCTGCTTCAACTACTCTACATAAATTCAAAATTAATGCACAGAAAAAATGATTTATGAAATTTAACTAAAGTACTTATAGAGATATGATCTTATCAAAGGAACAGTTTAATATTAATACATCATAAAACAACACAATGAATGAGCATTTGTGATTTTTATTATTGCTGTGTTAAATAAGATATATTATGTTAACTATTTTTGCTCAGTAGTCAATATTTTCAGCTTCATTTCTATTATGCAATTATTTTTATTTTTTGTTTTATTATTGTATCCCAGTTGAATGAAATGTATAAGATCATTCCACTGCAGAAGGCAGATAACATAAAAAAAAACACAGTTAATTCTAAAGAATAGACAGAAAACTTCAGAACTTACTGGAAAGAAACAGAACAATGAAAAGATGGAAATTTGCATCAAGGTTTTTGATGCAGTTTGCATAAACTATTCATATTATAAACATTGTGAAATATACTTTAATTAATTTTCAAAAAATCAAAATATATTTTTGAAATCCTAATTCAGGGATGGAGAGATGCCTTATCAGTAGAAAGCATTTGCCACCAATCCTAAATGACCTGAGTGGGACACTCAGAACTGACATGGAGATGAGAGAACTGACTCCTGCAAGATGACCTCACACCACTACATTTGCATCACAGCACACCCGTGTGTGCACACACATACAATAAGTAAATAATTGTAAAAAAAGAAAAATAACCAATGTTCTTTTAAAATGCTAATTCAGTATCCCGGGGATAGTAAGAAATATACAGAATACAAGATAATTGAAGTTTCATATTAGACAAGCAATCAATAGTTTTTCAGTGAGGAGAATTCTCTTAACTACTTCAAGCTAAGGAGTCTCCAATTTTCTATGCAGAGGGACAGAATGGAAAACCATTGTCAAAAACATTCTAGCTAACACTAATAGCTTGTTGTATAAACTATCCCTAAGAAAAGTCTACCTAAGGGGTTGGAGTGTAATTCAGAGGAAAACTGCATTTCTGAGGTGTTTGCCTCCCTAACAATATAACAAAAATAAAAAAAATACTGTATCTAAGATTGTGGATAATTTGCTGTTTTTATCCTACAGGATGAATTTATTAACCCTTAACTGCATTGTCTTGATATATGCAATATTGATGAGTAGTTTCCTTAATATGGCAGGTGACAGTCCCAAACCCTAAAAGTGACTAGAGGGGTAGAGTGGATTACATTCATAGAACAGAGTCTTCTTAGGTTTACAATGGATTGTTATTGTATTGCACTGACTACCACAATGTTGAATAGAAATTTGGCCACAAATGGGAACTTTGTCTTAAGATCAAAGCCTTGCTAGGCCAGTTCAGCATGTTTATTGCCTTTCCAATAGTACAAGGTTGCTCAACATTTAAGACACATTGTTTTACCCTGCAGAAACTTACCAGTGCATATATTTGATGCCCATTTTAAATACTGGACTTTAGGTTTTGTGAGAAGTTTGAGTTCTAACAAGAACATCCGTCAATGCTGTGCCAAATATACTGAAATCACGGCACAGATTCTTGGACTTACGAAAGAAATACCTCCACTCAGAAACACTTGGCGCTCATTCTTCTCCTAAGGGCTGATGAGAATAATGAGAATGGCCTTTTGTTTCTCTTGGCATCTTTAGAGAACGTTGTTAAGCTATAACTGGCAGGCATATGACAACTCAGGTAACATCAAAACAAATGTTCTCTGATAAAGGTCTAATTCTCTTTAATTCACAGTGAACTATGACAATTTATGTTCATGAGATTTTGAAATACATCAGATTACGTGATCATACTTTTACCTTTTCTAAACTCTAATTTGCTTTGCTATCCCTAGCTGCAGCTGAAATAATTAGGAAATTAGCCTACCATGAATAATTGACCTCTTCCAGATTTCATAATTTTATAGACTTGATGCTTGAAAATGGAAAGGTTGGAAAAAATCCATGCTTTAAATAATGGTTTTAAATGAAATATTTCATCAGAAGCATATGAATTTTAGAGAGAAGAATTATGAAACTGTATTCAAATTTAAGTATATGTTATAATAATTACATATTTATGTATACCTGAATACTTGCTGCTTCCCTTATGTACCAAATAATGCTTTTATATGAGAACATGTTTTATTTATTATTTAGCCCTTGTAATGATTAATCCTTCTTAAATAGGCAACTTAATTTTGAACAATATCAGTTATGAAATAGTATCATGAATTATAAACTACAGCTGTTTAAAATCCTATAAAATTACGCTTTCTCTTGGACAATGTGTTGCTTCATAATAGGTTGAAAGACAAACAAGTAATAAGCAATTATGTGCATGCTATTTGTACAAATTCTTACAAGTAAGTGTAAGCTTAAATTGGGTTCAGGCTGTTGATGAGTTTGGACTCTTGTTATTTTGTTGATGTATGAAAAAAGTTGTTAAATATAAGACTATTAAATCCCTATCAATTCTTTGTTTTACTTATTTACTTCAAAAAGCAATTTTATCTGTACTTATTAGAAACACAAGTGCAAACACAAAATTGTTGCTATCTGTTCTGTTAGGATAATGTTATAGAACTGTTAATGACAAATGTATAAAAATCCACTCTAACATTCTTTGTATAGAAAGGCCAAACATTTTTGTTATGAATAAGAAACTCTGCCAATAGTGAGTGATTAATTCTGGAAGATATTCATTAATTATGAGGTACTTCATGCAACATGCAACCTTTAAGTAAATTATGAATGTACATATATTGGTCTTTTCTTGGTGAAAAGCTAAGGGTATTTTTCTTCTTGAATTATTTTAATATAGAAATATACAACATTAAAACCTTATGTGAAGTGGGTATAATCCAAATGAAAGAAGGAAGCATTAATTTAAAAGCTATGTGAACAGCAACAGTAATGAAACTTTTATGAGAAGTTTAAAGTTAAGAATGTGAAAGGCACAAAGCTGAGAACAACCAAAATAAGAAAAATTAAGAATTAACCTCCAGGCATTGTGGTGCCTGCCTTTAACCCCAGCATTCAGGAAGGAAAGGCAAGCAAATCTCTTAGTTCTGGGATTCCCTGGTCTATCTACATAGAGAGATCCTGGCCAGCAAGCCCTACTTAGAAAAAGAAGAGAAATGAAGGAAGAAAGAAGAAAGAAGAAAGAAAGAAAGAAAGAAAGAAAGAAAGAAAGAAAGAAAGAAAGGAAGGAAGGAAGGAAGGAAGGAAGGAAGGAAGGAAGGAAGAAAGAAAGAAAGAAAGAAAGGAAAAAGGAAGGAAGAAAGGAAAAAGGAAGGAAGGAAAGAGAGACAGAAGCAGATACAGAGAGAGAAAGAGAGAGGGGGAGGGAAGAAGGAAGGAAGATATGAAAAGAAAGAAAAAGAGGAGAAATTAAGAACAACAACTTGACTCTACCTCTGTCATCCATTCCCTTCACAAAACAACACAGAGATAAATCACCATGGATTTTCATGGAGAGAAAGTGTGAGTAGAACACAGATGAAATGTTCCTGGCATTTCAGAGCACTGAGTCCATGAGTTCTTTCTATATTAACTCACAAATCTTATTGAAGAAAATGGCATGTAAGAGCACACAAAGACCTAGTGATATAGCCTGAATATCTCTCAAATTAATCATTTGGAATCTATGATGATTAATCCTGAAAAGATTAAATTACTAGAAAGGTGGAAAATACTTGGTTCTTTTATTCATTTTATTTTCATTTTTTGTACTGCAAGAAAATTTCATTAATAATAATAATAGTAATAGTAATAATAAAACTATATAAGACCATATTTTACTTTTCTATAGCTGTGATAAGATACCCTGAGCAAGCCAACTGACAGAGTGAATCTACATGAACTTGCAAGTCTATCATGACCCAGAAACATGGTAACTAGTATCAGGAATAGCAGCACTACCAGGAAGTTCCATAGAGCTACATTTTAAAATGCAAGCAGGAAGCAGAGCATGAACAGGAAGTGGGGAAAGACTATTAACTTTCCCTGGTGAGGTATTTCCTCAAGCAAAACTCTACTTCCCCAAAGTTCCATAATCTACTAAAACAGTGCCATCAACTGGGGACCAAGTGATCAAATACTGGCACCTATGGGGGCATGGTGTATTTCTCATTCAAACCACCTGTAAAGATGATATTTGCTTAAAAAGCTTGTGTTCAAGTAGGGTTATTATTATTTTGGTTCTGAAATCTCAAGACTGAGAGATGCTACAAATTAAGTTAAAGCTAACTTCTGGATATCTCTGTGAGAAAAAACAAGCATGTGTGTTACACCTTCCAGCCTCCAGATGGAATGAAAATTTGTAGTATAGGAAAGTTTGTTTGATCACTACTATTGGGATAAATGTATTTCTCAAGATTTTGTCACCTGTGGACATCAGGCACCAGATTCTTCATTGGTTTTGAGTGGAGAACTGCAACTAGAACTCTCCAACGCGCTTCCAGGCATTCACCCTCAGTGCATTATCGGTCTCTACTGTTAGGAAGTGTAATACTATCTAACAAGTCCATTCCTTTTATTCTTTTGGTTCTTCTATGCAGAATCCCAATATAAAATAAAAATGTAGCAGTAAGTGAAATCATTCTTGTAAAGTGGTGAGGTAGGTGAGAGGCCCTTGCTGTTGGTTGACAGGACTTTGGGAATTTGTTCATAATCAGGCTAGTGTTCCACCCAGAGCACATAAAATGTGATTTGGATATTTTCTCAAAAAGACCAGAGTGCTGATATAAATGCAGACACCGAAAATCAGACTAATTAAATTTCTGATAGAATTAAGGACTCTATTGGAAATTAGACTTAAGACAACTTATTTTACCCCATCAAACGATTTGTTTTTTGTCCATATTCTTAGAATCATGTATGGGTGGATTCAAAGACAATAAGCTAGTTTACCAGACAGAAAGTTTCAAGAAAAGACAACATTCAGGAAAGGATAAGGCAACTCCCAACAACTTTCAGGGAGATTTGGATTGATAATTGATAGCAATAAGCACAGCAGAAAGACTCTGAAAACTTAAAACTGAATAAGAAATGAGTATAAATATATGACAAAGGAGATGAGATCAGCATCATTAGAAAAGAGGCAAAGGCATTCATTAGAACAATAGAAAAGATACTTTGAAAGCATCTTGGAGCCCAGCGGTGGTGGCTCACACCTTTAATCCCAGCACTCGGGAAGCAGAGCCAGGAGGATCTCTGTGAGTTCAAGGCCAGTCTGGTCTAGAGCGTGAGATCCAGGAGAGGCACCAAAACTACACAGAGAAAACCTGTCTCGAGAAACCAAAAAAAAAAAAAAAAAAAAAAAGAAAGCATCTTGGGATCAGGAAAACCCCATCCATTGTAGAGGCAGAGCTGTCAGTGTGAAAATGTAAGTGGGTTAGGAGGAGTTTCGAGAGCAGTCTTTAACACTGTACTCAGCTGTCTAGCTCTACCTCAGATACCATTTCCTGAAAAATCATTTCAGCAGAAAAAGCACTTGAAGGCACTGCTATTGGTTCAAATAGGCCCAAGAACAATGCAGCTATGGAATTATCTCCATAATGTTGATTTTGAAAGAAAGAACAAGGTAGAAATTTCAAAATGAAGATACCAGTGTGATTTTTAGGGAAAATTTACAAGATCTGGAAGAATATTTCAGTGTTGGAGATCTCACAAGCAATTCTAAACAGAGTGTTGCGTAGTTAATATGTAGGCATAAAGCCAAACCTTGAGTGTAACCTACAGGAATTACACATGACAGACACTTCAAATGTCACATAACTGAAGTTGGTGGCAGCAAGCAGAGCCAGCCAAAGACAGTGATCATGGACTGCAAACTAGTAAGACCATAGGAACTAGGCTTCTCATGATTTGGTGAATCAACTTAACTACAGTATCAGTAAAATGTTGGGCATAGAATCATAAGATTTAATGACAGCTCTACTGGTTTTTGGCCTTTCTTTGGTCTATTCTTTCCTTGCTCTTTTGCTACTCACTAATCTACATCTAAATATTTACCCTGTGCTACTGTGTCTTGTAGCATGTAAAGGGGATTTATTACAGCTCAGCTAAGCATTTGTCTTGGGTCTCAAACTTTTGAGCACTGCTAAAGCAGTGCAGCGTTTGGAGATTCTTTTAGATGGACTGAGTGTTGTAGTGATATTGTGTTCCCCAAAATATTGTGCACCTGAATGAACTTATCTGGAATCAGAGAACAGAACAGCCACTAGATATAGAGGCCAAAAAATAGTGCCACACACACCTTTAATCCTAGCATTCTTAAAGCAGAGATCCATCTGGATCTCTGTGTGTTCAAAGCCACACTGGAAACAGCCAGGCATGGTGATACATGTCTGTAATCCCAGGAAGTGATTGCAGAAAGCAGAAAGGCATATAAGGCGTTGAAGACCAGAAACTAGAAGCTTTTGGCCTGGTTAAGCTTTTATGCTTTTTAGCAGCAATTCAGCTGAGATTTATTCTGGATGAGGAATCAGAGGCTTCCGTCTGAGGAAACAGGATCAGCTGAGGAATTGGCAAGGTGAGGTGGCTGTGGCTTGTTATGTTTCTCTGATCTTTCAGCGTTCACCCCAATACCTGGCTCTGGGTTTGTTTTTATTAATAAGACCCTTTAAGATTCATGCTACAGAGTGTATTTTGCATTGTGAGATGAGTGCCAGGTAAGTTTGCTATAGTTTAGCTCTGGAATCTCTTACAAAAATTCCTGTATTAAAAATTTATTCTCCAGTTTCTTAATATTAGGAGAAGAAAGAAACTTAAGATTCCTCCCACTAATTGAAACTGTTTTCTCAAAAGATCTATATAATCTGGCTCTTTCTCTTCTGCCCCTTTCCATCTCAAGATCCAAGAAATTAGTTGCTTTTTCTAACATACACTTGCTATAATGTACTCTCTTGATACAGTCCCAACCTCAAAGGAGCCAATATATCAAAAAATGAAACCTCTAAAGCTGTGCCAAAATTGATTTTTCTTCTTTTAATGTTTATTGCATAATATATTTAGCTGTAGTAATGGAAGGCTGATAAACAAACAGCAAAGCAATTTTTTGGTAGATATGACATTATTCACAAATTATGTCTTTAATAAGAAGTCTAGGATTAAAGTTTTATAATCGGGCAATGAAAGGAAAAGAAGAAATCAATTATTAAAATAGTATAACTTAATAACAAAATATGTGTGAAACAAATTGCATAATTAAAGATTTGATAAGGGACAATAAAAGTTATTTTTTCCTATGAAAGACTACAATTGACCAACATGTGTAAAATGCTCACCAACATTAGGTATAAACAGAGTGCTAAAAACAGATATTACCTCAATATCAATATATCTATTATTTTAAAATTCATTGTTTTTGTAAGAAGGTGGAGAAATTAGAATGCTATTACACTTGTGGTGGAAATATAAAGTAACACTGTTGATATTGAAAATAGAAATTTGGATCTTTGAAAAAAGAGAAATTACCATATGATCTAATTAGTTACAAGAATTGAAGTTATACTCAGTGACATATCTGTAATCTATTATTCATAGTAACATTATTAACAATAGCCATGTATTTATACAGTCTCTGTGGTTCATCAAGGAATGGTAAATGCAATTATGACATAGAATGCATTAGGATTTGACTCAGCGTTTAAAAATAAGTAAATTATTTTCTTCTTTTTTGACAACATGGATGAACCTAGACGAGACTCCCACATACAACATATTTTTACACTCATGTGTGCTGCCTAGTTTTCTGTCCACATGACACGGGCTACAGTCATTTTGGAAGAGGGAACCTCAACTGAGAAAATGCCCTCATCAGACTAGCATGTGGGCAAGCCCATGGTGTATTTTCCTGACTACTGAGATGACACCATTCACTATGTGCAATGCCACCCTTTGGCTGTTGGTCCTTGGTTCTGTAAGAAAGAAAACTGAGCAAGCAATGAGGAGCAAGCCAGTAAGCGGCAATCCTCCATCACCATTGCCTCAGTTTCTCCTGCCCGATTTCTACCTTGAGTTCCTATCCTGAATTCCTTAAATTAGGGTCTACAAATTGTCAGATTAAATAAAGTCTTTTCTCCCCAAGTTTCTATGGCCATGGTGTTTTATCACAGAAATAGAAACACTTATACAATGAGGAAGAAAATTATTAAAAATCTACAATGATGGTTGAGTATAGAGACAATGGGAAATTGTTACCTAATGGCTATGTTGCTTATTATACAAGATGAATAACTTCTATAGCTCTCAAATAATGCTTATATTAGGCAAGTGTATACCATGCATAATGATTTTTTAAGAGAATGTTTACCTTGTGATCTGATCACATATGTGAGTAAGCAAATATATGCATTTACATACATAAAAAAGAGGTCATGATAAAAGTTTTAGAAATAAGAATATTTATTAGATTGATTTATAGTGATAAATTTAATGATGTAACCTCATAGTCAATTACATAAAGTTATATGTAAATATCAGTCATGTGCAGTTGTGGTATATCAAATATACCTCAATTTATCTATTAAAAGCTACTACTCTTGGTGATCTCATGAAAAAAAATAATAAACTCTTGCTTTGCCAAAGTAACAACTTTGTAAAGACTCTCAAAAATAAAAGATTTTGCTGTGGGATGGTCTGTATGTCAAATTGCTCTGATTGGTCAATAAATAAAACACTGATTGGCCAGTGGCCAGGCAGGAAGTATAGGCGGGATTAAAAGAGAGGAGAATTGAGAGAACAGGAAGGTGGAGGGAGACACTGCCAGCCGCCACCATGACAAGCAGCATGTGAAGATGCCGGTAAGCCACGAGCCACGTGGCAAGGTATAGATTTATAGAAATTGGTTAATTTAAGAAGTAAGAACTAGATAGCTAGAAGCCTGAGCCATTAGGCCAAACAGTTTAAACAATATAAGTCTCTGTGTTTACTTGGTTGGGTCTGAGAGGCTGTGGGACTGGCAGTGACAGAGATTTGTCCTGACTGTGGCCCAGGTAGGAAAACTCTAGCAAAAGATTTCTCTTCTTTTTTTTTCAATTCTTTGATTATGAATATTCATTGGTGGAACACTTGCCAATATATCATGGGTTCAATCTCTAAGACTTTTGAGTAGCTAGTTAGATGTTAGCAGGGGACACTTTGATTAAATCCCTCCCTCATAAACAATAGTTCATTGAATAAGGACTAAAATTGCTGGATTATAATTACTGATCTTAAGAATGGTTTCTGATTCATATCTCTGCATACATGTATGTATATATGTATGTAAGGATGGGTAGATGGATGGATTTATGTTACTGTATGAGTGTTTGTCTGCATGTTATTTTTTGTGTACCATGTGTGTCCCTAATGCCCAAAGAAGACAGAATATGGTGTCAGATTCTTTGGAAGTGGTGTTACAGATGGTCATTTGTCACTATGTGTGTGTTGAGAATTGAAAGTTGGCCCTTTTGTAAAACAATAAATGTTGTTAACAACATTATTGTTAATTATAGTTAACAATAATGTTGTTAACCACTGAGCAACTCTCCAGCTACTCCAGAGAGTTTTGAAATGTAAAGTTTACCTCATTTGGGCATGTTGTCATTTTCTGTAATACTAACATTTGGAAGGTATAAGCATAAAAATTAGGAGCTTAAGGGCAGCCTCCACTGCACAGAGAATTTGAGGCTAGCCTAGACTACAGGAGACCTTATCTAAAAGCAAGCAAGGAATGATAGGAGGAAGGAAGAGAGGGAGCGAAGTAGGGTTGGAGAAAAATAGACGACTTGAAAGGAAAGAAAAGGAGAAGAAAGACAATAGATAGTAGAAAACCCGACACCATGATCCCTTTGATAGTGTCCACTCTCAAAATGTCCCTTATCGAGTCGCTTGTGTGCTGTTCCCTACTGCATAAGAAATTCTGCTCATCTTCTATACTACAATTTTACATGTCTCATTAAAAGAGATCACATATTCCAGAGAGCTGAGGGAAGTCCAAAGTAAGATATTTCAGTTACATTAACATGCACACACATACAAACACACACACACACACACACACACACACACACACACCCTAGGGAATCTAATTACTAATTTTAAGCCAGCTAGTGCTGTATAGCAAGACCTATTCTCATAAATATTCACAAATAATATTGACTTTTACCTGTTTTTTTTCTTTTTTATTCACTTATAATTTTTCAAGGTTACTATATCATGCAAGAGCCTATAATTTAATGTAGAGTTTGTTTTCAGCATTTTGAAAAAGCAGAAACAATCACATAATGCAGTACATCTCCAGAACTTGTAATCTTATCTGCCCTGACAGTCAGATGATAACTTAAAGAAGCAAATAAAGTTGTGGGGTTTTCTAATACATACTAAGTTATACATATGCATAAATATATGTATATATATTTATGACATCAATAACATAATTAAAATAATAATAAAGAATATGCAAAAGAAAGGAAAGCAGGAAGAAAGAGAGAGGAAGAGAAAAGACAAAACAAAAAGAGTCTAGGAATCAGGCAGGGTAGAATTTTTGAACAATGACTAAATATGGACAGTTGCCCAATGACTCATAATAAATGAAATAAATAAACAATGCCAACAATAGCAAAAACAAACAAAACAAAAAAATCTTTAACAAGTTTTGAATCTAGACTATGCTCAATCATCTCTTGTTGGTGATGAAAAACAGAAATACAAATAAGTTTGTATGGAGCCAACATTGTCCCTTTGGCAATGAATCAGGTGTATGATTAGCTGTGGTGATATTGTGTCTCCCAATATATTGTGCACCTTAATAAATTTATCTGGGGTCAGAGAACAGAACAGCCACTAGATAGACATAGAGGCCAGAAAATGATGACACACATACCTTTAATCATAGCATTCTCAAGGCAGAGATCCATCCAGATCTCTGTGAGTTCAAAGCCACACTGGAAACAGCCAGGCATGGTGATGCACACCTTTAATCCCAGGAAGTGAGGGCAGAAAGCAGAAAGGTATATAAGGCATGAGGACCAGGAACTAGAGCCTCTTTAAGCTTTTAGGCTTTTAGCAGCAGTTCAGCTGAGATCCATTCAGATGAGGACACAGAGGCTTCCATTTTGAGGAAATGAGATCAGCTGAGGAATTGGCAAGGTGAGGTTAGCTGTGGTTTGTGTTCTGTCTCTCTGATCTTCCAGCATTCACGCAATACCTGGCTCTGGGTTTGTTTTCATTAATAAGACCTTTTGAGATTCGTGCTACAATTAGCAATTTCAGAGTCTTTTCAACACATTTCCCTTATGATAATTATTTTAGAATTTCAGCAAATATCTCTAAGTTCATATTTCTAATCTTTACCTTGCTATTTTATTAGCATCATCTTGTAAAACATGTGATCTCATCCTTCCAAGAATTGGGAAGACCACATATAACTTTGTTTTTTTTTGCCAACCATAACAATAGTTTCTCTAAACATAAGACATTATAACCAGTCATGATTGTACATATGAGGAGGATATACTGAATTGGTAGATGGAGGAGGATCATCAGTTCAAGCACAGCCTTGGCTACACTTTTCTAGGATAGGGACATGCTACAGTATGTAAAACATTTGCTATGTTATTGTGAGGACCTAAATTTGCATACTTCAAACCCATGTAATACCTGATACAACAACGTGTACCAAAAATCAAAGTACTCTTTTGATGAGCTGTGAGACAGAGATAGACAAGGGACAAAGTAAGATCTCTCAGTTACACTAAAACACACACACACACACACACACACACATACACACACACAAACACACACCATAAAATAGGAAATTATAAAGAATTCAGTTTTCCAATTTTAGAGAAATAGGCGGAACTATGCATATATATGGATTTATTTTGCAATTACTCTATGGTATGGCCATTTTATAAAAACTGATCCTTAAACTGATATTTTATAACCTATTGAAATAACTTAAAGAGAAATTTACTTAATAAATTTAAATTAAATAAAATGTTCAATGTAGTTGTTACAGGTAAGAAATCTAGCAGAGTCATATGAAAATACATTGTTTTTATATGTTTTGTATATGGAAACATATATTCAACAGGAAAGTGGTAGTAACCAGGTCCAGTGACATTAGTAAAAAATTATTTTATCAGAATTTCCTCCTCACTTTTCAAGTGTAGAATTAGCTGCTTTTCCACAAAGTTAGTGTTAAACATTAGTGCAGTAATTAAGATGTCAGGTGCTTGGGAATTTTAATAACATTGTTATGCACATATTCAATAAAATACTTTTCACAGTTCCTGTTAAACTCTGCTTTGTGGTAAATATCATCACAGAATATATTTCTCAGTAAGAACAGAGTTAAAATGGTTAAGATTTTAAAAATACATACCACTGGTAATAATCAATTTTTTTTCTCTCTTCAAAATTCTGTGGTCTCTGAAACTAGCTCATGGGTGGCTCAGATTGATCATTGTTCGTGAGGACAAAAGGGTGCTTATTTTGTGAGAAACAAATGATTACATATTGAGGAATATATAAAACTTAGTTGAAAGTTATTTATCTTATAAAACTGTTATTTTAAAATATACTATTTTCAAAATTCCTTTAAAGCATTGGATATATTTCATTTACTATAGATCTAAATATCTCATTTCAATTAATGGCAAAGGAGAAAGAAGTGTAATACAAAAGGAAACAAATGGAAGTCAGTTGTGGTGGTGGTTATATATAGATATAAAAAGAACATTTCATGAAAAAATATAGTATAGATATAAATAAAAGTTGAGAAGTTTGGAAGTACTATATCATTTTATTTCTCTGTCTTCATTCCTTGTGGATTCCAAAGACCACTGCAGGACCCAGCCCTCCTCTCTCACCCAACCTTCTGTTGTCAACTGCCAATTCCCTCAGGTTCCCTCTACCTGGTATCTGGCTACCCACGCTGGCCGGGAAATTGGGTAGACCATCTTCATTTCCTTTCTGTCATCCATTTTCAACTCTGCAATTTTATCCTGCAGGGGCCTGTCTTTGCTCTCTGCCTCCATTTTCAAGGAACTTCACAGATCCTTGAGCAGACCTGGATTTCATCCCTCCTATGAAACCTCTCAGTACACCCCCTGACATTCTGGCTCATCTCTATCCTTCTCATCAGACCCCAATACTTAGAAATACATTCTAACAAAGACCCCCCCATTGATCACACTTGTCAAGGACTCAGAAGCACTCCCTACCAGGCAACCCACAGCCACCTAAGATCCCATTCTTCTAAGATCTGGAGAGGGTAACAGAGGTCAAGCAACACTACACACATCCGAATAAGAAAAGATCAAACATCAGCACTTAGAATTACAAACATCTAAAACCCTGATACCTAGACAGTAGCAAAATAAAACACAAACAAACAAAGAAACCAAAAAGCACAATAACATCCAGTAAAATATTTCTCCACCAGAACCAGAAACACTACTAAAACAGGTCACAAGAAATGCAATATAACTGAAGTGTAATACAAGGACCTCCAAATAACTGTAATGATTATGTTCAATGACCTTAAGAGGAAACGGATAAATCCATTGATGAAGTCTATGAAAACACAAGCAAACAGTGGGATGAAATGAAGATAACTTCAAGACATGGAAGTAGAAATAATATCACTAAATAAATCCCAAACTGAGGTATACTAGAAATGAAAATTTTAGGAATTCAAACAAAAAGCCTCACTGAATGAATATGAGTGATGGAAGAAAGAATCTCTGGCATTGAAGACAATATAGAAGAAATGGATATCTCAGTCAAAGAAAATATTAAATCTAAAGAATCCTGACACAAAACATCTAGGAAATTTGCTACACTATGAAAAGATCAAATCTAAGAATAATGGGAATAAAGGAAGGAGAAGAAACCCAGATCAAAGGTCCAGAAAATATTTTCAACAAAATCATAGATGAAAATTTTCTTAACCCAAAGAAGGGGATGCCTCTAAATTAGAAGCATACAGAATACCAAATAGATTCGACCAGAAAAGAAACTCCCTACAGCAACCTAATGATCAAAACGCTGAATTTTCAGGACAAAGAAAGAATAATAAATGTTTCAAAGGAAAGAGACTGAGTAACATATCAAGGTAAACCCACTAGAATATCACCTGACTTTTCAGTGGAGTTTCTAAAATCCAGAAAGGCCTGGGTGGCTGTTCTACAAACTCTAAGAGACCACAGATGCCAGCCCAGACTACTAAACCCAGCAAACCCTTTTTATCACAATAGGAAGAGAAAGAAAACCATTTCACAATAAACCCAAATCTTAGCAGTATCTTTCAACAAACCCAGCTCAACATAAGGCACTAGTGGAAAACTCCAGCCTGAAGAGATTAACCACACCCAAGAAAACACAAGGAAGAAATAATCCCAGAGCAGCAAATCAAAAGAGGAGAAAAATACACACCATACAAATAAAACAACAGGAATAACCCAAAACTGTTCATTCATAACTCTCAACATCAATGATCTTAATTCTCCTAATAAAATACATAGACTAGAAGATTGGAACTGTAAACAGGATCTATTGTTCTGCTGCATACAGGAAATATTACTCACCATCAAGGAAAGACACCACCTCAGTGTAAAGGGATGGAAAAGGATATTTTAGGGAAGGAAACCAACAAGCAAGCTTGTGTAGCCATTTTTATATCTGACAAAAATCAGAAGTGATAGTGAAGAACAACAGATACTCATCAAAGGAAAAATCCACCAAGAAGATATTGCATTTCAAAATGTCTATGCACCATACACAAGGGCACCTAAGTTCATAAAAGAAACATTATTACAGCTAAAACCACTTATTGACTCTCACTTAGTGATAGTGGGTAACTTCAGTACCCCACTCTTTCCAATAGTCAAGTCATCTAAACAAAAACTAAACAAAGAAACAATGAAGCTAAATGTCATAAACCAAATTGACCTAAGAGATATTTACAGAATATTTCACCTAAACACAAATGAATATACCTTCTTCTCAGCACTCCAAGTATCTTTACCAAAAATTAGCCATATATTTGGACACAAAGCAAGTCTCAACAGATACCAAAAAATTGAAATAACACTGTGTATCCTATTTGACCACCACAGATGCAACAACAGAAAGCTTACAAACTTGTGGAAACCAAACAACTCACTATATAATGAAAAAATGGGTCAACACAAAAAATAGAAAGCTTAAAAATGTTTCAGAATTGAATGAAAATGAAAAAGCAATATTTTCACATGTGTGGGATACAATAAAGGCAGTTCTAAGAGAAAAGTATATAGCATTAAGTGCCTACATAAAATAATTGAAGATCAATAAAACTTTAGATGAATTGCTAAAAGACAGAGATAGAGGATAAAAATTAATTAAATTAGAGATGCAAAGGGGAACATAGCAACAGAAAATGAGAAAAGTCAGATAATCCTAGGGATATACTTTAAAAATATATACTCCATCTAGTGGGAAAACCATGAGAAAGTGGATACATTTCTTGATATGTAGCACCTTCCAAGGTTGAATAAAGATAAGATAAGCAATTTTAATAGACTTATGACTTGAAATGAATTAGAAACAGTAATTAAAATCTCCCATTAGGGAAAAATAAAAGCCCAGAGCTATATGGTTTAAGCATAGAACTCTGCCAGAATTTCAAAGAATTAACACAAATGTATATCAATTTATTACATGAAGTAGAAATAGAAGTAACATTGTTCAATTCATTTTATGAGGCTAAAATTACCTTGATAACCTAAACCACATAAAGACCCAACAAAGAAAAAGGATTACAGACAAATTTCCTCTATGAACTTATATGCAAAAATTCTCAATGAAATACTCATAGAACGAAAACAAGAATATATCAAAAATACTATCCACAATGGACAAATAGGCCAGAGATGCAGCATGGTTCCACATATGTAAATCAATAATGTAATCCATCACACTAACAGACTGAATAGAAAAGCCACATGATCCTCTTATTAGATATAGCAAAGTCCTATGACAAAAATCTAACAAAAATCCTGTAGAGACCATAGATACATGGGACTTATCTTAACATAATGAATGCAATTTACAGGAAGTCCAGAAAACCATCCAGATCAGTTTCCTGAGCCAAGGAGAAAGAGAAAAATGTAATAATACTGAAATGGGATTGAGGGTCAACAGTAATACAAATAACACAAAAATAATATTACTTCATTGCAATTTCTTATGAACAACACCAGCATTCACACACACACACACACACACACACACACACACACACACACACACTATTCCTTAGAAAATTAACTGTAAGAAAGATGTTCACTAGAAAGTAAGGAGGTTATTTGGAAATGATACTTGAAACAACTCCTATGAAAGAAATTGAACAAAAGTAGAATGAGAAAGAGAATAAAGATGGAATTGTTGAATTTACTCTGTAACAAGGTGTTCTGAGTGGAGTGAGCCTTCATGACTATCCTGCATTAAGGTAGGAGATTAGCTTTTATGATCCTTAGCCCACTACCTATGGTGGGATACCTTGAAAAGCCTTGTGACAAGGGAAGCGGCTTGGACCTGCCTCTACTAAATGTATCAGGCTCAGCTGACTCCCCATGGGAGGCCTTACCTTCTTGTAGGAGGGAATGGGGAGTGGTTTGGGGGGGAGGAGGTTGGAGGGACTGGAGGAGGGAAGAAGGGGATCTGTGATTGGTATGTAAAATGAATAAAAAATGTTCTTAATAAAAAATTTTTAAAAAACTAAACATTATATGAAATTCTGACCCCACTCTCAAAGTGAGTATGACCTTTGGTAAAGTACTCTTCTTTTCATGAAACTGTTTTTAGTATAAATACAGAGGACTGCCCACGGCAGCATACCTAGCATATTCAAAACAATTCCTTTATTTAAACAGTAATGTTTAAATTATATATGCTCAAAATTAACACACCAATTTTCTGGCAAGAGTAGGTTTATAAATGGATTAGAGTACTGGAGAGATGGCTCTTTTGGTAAAGTTCTTCCCAAGCAAACCTGAACATCTGAGCTTAGATCCCCAGAAAATTACATAAAAGCCATGCATGGTGCTACAGTGCATCCCTGTTAACACAGCACTGGGGCGTGTGTGGAGCCAGACTGGCCCAAGGCTTTTTCAGACGTCCTCTTTAAAGGACTCTATGTCTTTGTGCAGGAGTTGACTTGACAAGGCCAGTATAATGCTGGAGCCAGTGATGTAAAGGAGTCAAGATTGTAGTTCCTGAATACCCAAGTCTTCCCTCTGGCTTGTGATTATCAGTGCTAATGCAGCTATGTCTGAAGTATCCTGTGTTTGCTTTGCCAGCATTGTCTGACTTAGCTCTGTGCTGACTTTGGCTGTCTTATCCCTTGCAAGTAGTGTATAAAATGTTTTATTTACTAACAAATTTACATGACATAAGACATAGCTTGTGCAAGACCTCCCAATCACAGCTTTTATTTTCTCTGTCTTCTATCTTCTCTTTCTTTCTCGTCTCCTGGCACCTCCCCCTCAGGACTCTGTTACCGAAGAACAATTTGCTGGTCCATCTCAGGGGAAAGAGGGAGAGTACATGCTAGCCATCTAATGTAACAAAACCATTGAATTCCAGCTTCCATAAAAGACCCTGTCCCCAAAAAGTAAGGTGGAAGGAATGAAAAAAGTGCTATACATTAATGTCTGGCATTCACACACTGCATGTATATTAGTGCACCATGACTGTGCAGTACTCACAGAAGATAGACAAAGGCGTTATATCCCTGGAGCTTGAGTTAGAGATGGTTGTTAACCACCATGTGGGTGCTGGGACTGAATGAGTCCTCTGCATGAGCAGTCAGTACTCTTAACTGCAGGCCAAACGCTCATGCACATAAAATTAAAATAAACCATTTTTAAAAAGAAGAGAATGAAGGGCCTTATAAGATCTATCAAATGGGAATGCAGGGTATTTTAATAACCCATAGGACTCAATGTCATGCATGCTTTTTTTCAGTTTTTGAAGTTATTGAGAAAAAAATCATCTGATCTTAATTTGTCATAAAAAGCTTTCAAGAAAGACACATGGTGCTCCATAGCAGAGAAAACACAAATGGAAGTCTCAAATGCAATGTAAACAAAGCAGTTCTTAAAATTAAAGGGAAAAAAGGTTTTAATTCACATGCAAAGAAATCCCCACTTTCACCCTTCTGCTTTAATCTTTAGACTTAAGATTCACTTTGTTAAATGACTTGGAAAATCATGAAGAGAAGCCTCCTCTCCCCTTTCTTCAGCTATTGAACTGAATGAAGAGATTTTATTTCCCTGGTGTGCTTTCATGCTATCTTTTATAGCCAAATGCTGCAAGGAAGTTCCAGTAGAGAAGACATGCAAATATTTCATGCTATTATTTCATCTCTCTCAACTGAATTCTGCATAATTCCAACTATCAAAAATTTCCAAATATTCTCTTCATTAAAATGGTTACCTGTATTTTAATTGTTACTAGTTTAAAGAAATATTATGTATCTGTGATGTTAATCAAAACAGTAGACAGAAAGTGTCGACAGTTTTAGAGTGAGACCACAAAAGTGATCAGTTTTGACTCTCGTTCTTGGCTTGCAATGTCAATCAAAAATGCTCTTGCTTCTGTTGACAGATCTGTCCTTGCCAGAAGCCAGAGATGTTAGGAAAGAGTTCTGGTTCCTGCTTTGCATTCTTATCGTTCTTCCCCTAAAAGAGTACTCTTGCCTTAGAAATTTTATGTGACAACCTTACTGAAAATAAGATGCACTTGGAAAACTCATGGATGGGCCAATTGAACTTAACAACTCAGTCTTTCCAGGCCCCCATCCAGGCAAGACTTATTAATCCCAAAATAAGGAGTCTAGATAGTAACCTATAGTCTTATTCAGTTTTCTATTGCTGTGAAGAGGCACTATGGCTACAGCAATTCTTATAGAAGGAAAACATTTGATTGGAGCTTACATCCAGTATCAAAGCTTTAGTCCAGTTGTCATCATGGCAGGAAGCATGGCGACATTCAAGCACATATGATGCTGGAGTTGTAGCTGAGAGCTCTACATTTGGATCTGCAGGCAGCAGGAAGAGAGAAAGAGAGTAGGGCTGGCTTGAGCTTTTGAAACCTCAAAGGCCACTCCTCAGTAACACACTTCCTCCAACAAAGCCACACCTTCCAATCCCTCTTAAATTATGCCACTGCTTCATGACCAAGCATTCAAACATATGAGCATATGGGGGTCATTCTTACTCAAACCACCACACTTGCCTCCTGAGATAAAGCTCACAAGATATTAGGAACCTTTTTGAGGTCAAGAACCCTGGCTTCTTTTCATTTCAATACATATGCAATTTTTTGACCTAGTCAATATACATTTTATAATGTATATTGAAAGGCCACAGAGTAACCCATAAATGTCTAGAATTGTGTGCAAATTAACAAAAATGGATGTTAAGAAAAAATACTGAAAAATAAAGTACCTCTGAGGTATCTAACTTGTAGGTCAGGAGGTCTGTTATTTATTTATTTATTTATTTATTTATTTATTTATTTATTTATTTATTTATTTATTTATTTATTTTGCTGTGGTAGACATCATGATCAAAAGGAACTTGAGGAAAGGATTTACTTCTTTTACAGCTTACAGATGGTGAAGGGAAGTTTCCAAGTCCATACCCACTTTATTTCATTTTGTTCTTTGATTCATATATATGGTGTCTTCAGCAACAGAGTCTTATTGTTAAGTTCTGTATGATAACTAAGAACATTGGGAATAGCCTGTAATGATAGGGGATTTAGACGACTGTAGCTGGAGAGAAACTCTCCAGCTGAAAAATAAATTCCCAGCAGTTCCGCAGCCCACTTTTAAAATAAACACACAGACTCTTATATTTTTAAACTGTTTGGCCTAATGGCTCAGGCTTCTAGCTATCTAGTTCTTACATCTTAAATTAACCCATTTCTATAAATCTATACCTTGCCACATGACTCGTGGCTTACCAGTATCTTACATGTTAGTACTCATGGTAGCGTCTGGCAACGTCTCCTGACTCAGCCTTCCTGCTCCCAGTATTCTCTTCTCTGCTTGTCCCACGTATACTTCCTGCCTGGATACTAGCCAATCAGCATTTTATTTATACAGAGCAATATCCACAGCAGATGACCTCATTGGACAATATCCCCAAAAGAATTAACCCTGTTCCTGGTTTTGGACTTTTTATTTTTAATCTTGAAGATTATCTTATTAGCCCAGCATTACCTGGAATTCTCACACTTCCTTTAACTGCTACTGAGTGTTTAAATTAAAGACCTTGACTATGCCAGGCTTTGATTGTATTTGGTGTGTGTTTCAATCAGGATTTCTATTGCTGCAATAGAATACTATGACCAAAATCAAATTAGTAAGGAAATGGTTAATTTCGTCTTATAGTTTTGTAGTGTATTATCCAGGAAAGTTAAAGCTTGGACTAAAGGCAGGAACTGATGCAGAGGTCATGGAAGAGTGGTGTTTGATGGCTTGTTCCTCTGGCTTACTCAGCCTGCTTTCTTATAACATCCAGGACTAACTGCTCAGGAGTGGCACTGTTTCCTCTGAGCTGGCCCCACTCATATTAATCATTAATCAAGAAAATGTACTACAGACTTGCTTTCAGGCAAAAATTATGGTATTTTTCTCAGTTGAGTGTCCCTCTTCTTAAATGACTCAGGCTTGTGTCAAGTTGCATAAGTGTAGCCAGAACAGAGTATTAAATGAAAATAAAAGACTTAGAATCATGAACACATTTTTCTTCTTTATAGAGTTTTCTGCCTCAATATATATGAGTGTAACTCGAGAGAGCTTTCACAAAGATTTCAATTGTATACACATATTTTTTCATTCATTTTTAAAATTTATTCTCCCCCTTTGTGTCTCTTTCTGTGTGATACACTCCACTTTATTTGGGTTGTCACATGGCTATCTTTCAGTATCTGTACCACTGAAGAAAATGACACCCGCCAATCCCATCAGCCATTAATTGGCAATACTTCCTCAGGGATGAGCTCATAACGAAATGTTGAAGGGCTTAATCTGGTACAAGTCTTGTTCAGGTCACCATACCTGCTATGAGTATGTGCAGCAGCCATGTCAAGCTCAAAAGACACCTTTTTGGGGAGTAATATGTTGTAGCCTAGCTCTTACATTCTTTCCACCTCCTCCTCCACAATGTCCCTAAGCCTTGGAAGGGATATTACAGGAGTGATATGGGTGTTGCTTTGTGGGCTGAACATTCTACCATCACCTGGTTTTGGCACTAAAATCAGTAAAGAATCTTTGTATTAACTTTACCCAACAGCTATAAAGAGTTTATCTGATGAGGCTGTGGGTAGCATTAACGTATAAGAATAAACATGAGTTTTTAAAACAGTGTTTAACAAAATGCCAATTTAGCTCTGAGTGGTGGTGGTACAATCCTTTAATCCCAGCACTCAGGAGGGAGAGCCAGGCGGATCTCTGTGAGTTCGAGGCCAGCCTGGTTTATAGAGTGAGATCCAGGACAGTCACCAAAACTACACAGAGAAACCTTGTCTCGAAAAAAAAAACCCCAAAAAAGTAAATTTAGCACAACAATAGTAGAGTCCTCTTTGGGTCCTACGTCCTTACTAGCCAGTGGCTCTTGATCTGGTCACAGTACCAAACATGTGCTCCCTCTTGGGCAATGGGACTCAGATCCAGTTAGAAGGTAGTTTATTATTTCCCTCATAATCATGCCACTGTTGTACCAGTGAGCATGTGGCCTAAAATTCAGTATTGAAACTTGAAGGATTCACAATTATATAAGGATAGATACATTCATTTAAAATTTGCATATGATATGAAAGATATGATAAAATTGAAACCCCTTGATTGAAGATGTGCAAATTTCAAATATAAATCAGTATAAAATATAGTTTATCATGTAGATATGTAAAAGTATATGTTTATAATTATATGAAAATGTAATTTATTTAAAGTCTCCATGTACTACCATGGAATGAACTTTTGATTGTTGTCAAAGTTGGTTAGCATCTTGGACTTTTCTATTAATGTAGAATAAGGATAAAATAATAAATATTTTCATACTAATCTTTAGCACTAAGATATAGTTTATTTTCTAAATTGTTAAGGGGTTCTTTTAAAATAGCTTTATAAAAATAATTTTACCCGAATACTGACTTTGTTTTTATTGATAAAGTGCAATATAAATATAAAGACAGATATGAATGTCACTTACCCGCTCAACTAACAATAATTCTCTACCATGTTTAAAATTAATGATCATTTTCTCTCCCTTGCTGCTTCAGATCTCAGTGTTTTTAAAAGCATGGCATTTGTGCTGTATCAAATTGTTGAAATAAGACTATTAACCCGTGTCTCATGCTACATACTACTCTAGACTAGAAGTTTTAATTACATTTAAACTAAATGTCACTTTACTTAAAGGTCATTTAAAGTAACAAAAAGGGCAAAATGGAAATAGATAAAAAACTCATGTTGCAAATGACTAGTATCTGGGACAAAATAAAAGAACTGTTAAAATTCAATAAGCAAAAAGCTGATGCAGGTAAGCAAACAGAAAAATAGGGGGAAAAGTCTATCTTTCTGAAAATGGAAAGGAAAAACTATTAAAAACAAGAGTCAATTTTTCAGAATTCAAAAATTGACAGTTCATAATAAGTGGAGGTTTAAATAAATACCATCTTTTTACATATAAAGACAGACTATAAGAATAAAATGCTGCTTTACTAGTTATTACTGAAATTGCCTCATTGAAGTTGGAAGAGAATAAGCAGCAATTATAACTAAGTTTAAAAAAAAATGAATGGGGACTCAAAATGGCCTGCTAATAAAAGCTGCATTCTTTGTAATAATTTTGTTTCATTAGGAGTGTTAGTAAACAAGTCTGATACTGCTGTACGTGTATGATGAAATTTTAAAATAATCAAATGAGTAGTAGATTGAAGTCTGGTCTCTTACTATTGTAGTGTGAGCTTAAATCAAATGAAAAACTGCATAGAATAATTAATATATCCATCAAGAGGATATTATAGTTCAAAATGCCTACACACTGAAAACAGATACAACCAATTTCATGAAACAAATAATGCTAAACATAAAGACACAGATTAACTGCAACATAACATACATAATCATCCTCCAAAAGAATAAACACTGGAGTTAAACAATGTAATAGACCAAAGAGTGGTAACAGACATCCCACCCAAACCACACAGAATGAACATATATTCTTTTCAGCATCCTGTTTTTCTCTAAATGGAAGTTATAAAAACACACAGAAAGCAAGTTTCAAAGGAAACACAAAGTATACAATTTCTTAAATTATATATGAACACAATGGAATAAAGGTGGGAATCAAAAGAAAAAAATTGATACTCATTGAAATTAAATAACTAAACTATAATAGTACTGAATAATAAAATAATCACTGAAGAAAAAAGTATTCCTAGAATAGAAAAGAGGGAAACTCAATTGAGAAAATGCCTCCATAACATCCAGATGCAGGGAGTTTTCTTAATTAGTAATCAACAAGGGAGGGCCCAGCCCATTTATGGTGGTATTGTCTGTCAGCTGGTGGTCCTGGGTTTTATAAGAAAGCCAGTAAAGAGATCCTCTCCATGGCCTCTGTGTCAGCTCTATTCTTGCCTGGATTGCTTGACAAAATGTTGTATTGGCTGGACATGCAAGACCCATAGGAAAGTGACTACTGAATTTTGCAAGACAAGATGGTCCTTCAGGTTCCTGCTTTGCAGAGGAGACTGCCAGACGTTCTACAGGACACAGGAAAAAGTAAGTGAGAGACTAGACCTATGGGCTGAAGATGGATGCCCAACGTTGCAGAGGACCTTGTATTTTGGAATTTTAAACAGTGTTGAGACTGAAAAACTATTCACTGGAACTTTTTAAGTTAGACTGAATGCATTTTGCATTATCATATAGCCCTATTGGTGCTATGGAGTGGAATCTGGTGGTTTGAATTAGAATGACCCCCATAGGCTCATATATTTGAATGCTTGGTCACAAGGGAGTGCAACTTTTTGAGGAGCATTAGGAGGTGAGACCTCTTTGGAGTAGGTGTGGCCTTGTTGCAAGAAGTGTGTCACTTTGGGAGTAATTTGATATTTCAAAAGAACAACCCACTCTCAGTGTCTATCTCTCTGCCTGATGCCTTTGTGCTGTGGATATCACTCTGTATCAATAAAGCGCTGATTGGCCGGTAGCCAGACAGGAAGTATAGGCGGGACTAACAGAGAGGAGAATTGAGGGAACAGGAAGGTAGAGGGGAGACTGGCTGGAGCCGCGGCCAGGAGAAGGAAGATGTAAGGTACCGGTAAGCCACGAGCCACGTGGCAAAGTAGAGATTAATAGAAATGGGCTAAATATAAGAGTAAGAGCTAGACAATGATAGGCCTGAGCTAATGGCCAAGCAGTTTAAATAATGTAAGCGTCTGTGTGTTTATTTTATAAGTGGGCTCGGAGACTGGCGGGACTTGGGAGCTGGAGACTGGCGGGTGGCAGAGATTTGTCCTGACTGTGGGCCCGGCAGGAAAACTCTAGCTACACCTTTGGATCAGGATGTAAAGTTCTCAGTATTTCTCCAGCACCATGCCTACCTGCTAACCACTGTACTCACTGCCACAAAAATAATGGAATGATCCTCTGAAGCTGTAAGCAAGCCTCGATTAATTGTTTTCTTCTATAAGTTGTCTTGGACATGATGTCTATTACACAACAATAGAAAAATAACGAAAACAAATAGTATTCTACAAAAGACACAGGAGGTATTGTCCAAAGTTGATTATAATGAATCAGTCTGTGCACAGTGACTTTAAAAATTACTAATTGATAACCGTTTTCTAACAATATTATGTCGTCTGTACACAGATGGATGAGAATGAACATTTCTATAGACACAGTAATATAATTAAGAGAAAATTTTTCCTTCATCTGTTATTCTTGTGGTGTTATTCCTTTTCCACTCTTCTATCTTTTTATGAGTAACAATTTCCTCTGTCATTGATTATGCTAGTCAAAACCCTGTAAGGCTTTTGTGTATTCAGAAATCCAAATCTCACAACAACTAATAGAAGAGAGAATTTATTTCTGAGACAAATATGAGTGACCATAGTCCAAGAACATAGATTCTTGTTACTTCAAATTCCATGTATTAATGTAGTAATTGTCTCATGAAATTTTATAGTATCAGAGCAAAGAAAACCTTAAACCATAATGCTTTTCAAATACATTATTGGAAACATTAAACACGTTAGTTACAACAAATTGTGGAACTATCTGCTAAATGTCTCAGATATCATCTGATGGTATTCATAATCATTTTGTTGGTGAAAGCTAGTGGTCTATTAACGCTTCAAAAAGTCTCACTTATTGATCTCTCCTCTAGTTTAAGAAAGATAAGTGATAGCAGGTGCTTTATTCAGTAGGGGGATGTGCATGTCTGGTGCTCCCAGAAGCCAGAAGAAGCATCGGATCTCTTAGAACTGGAATTACAAGTGCTAGTGAACCTGATGTGGCTTCTGGGAATTGGGTCCGGGTATTCTAGAAGAGCAACATTACCCTTAATTAGTGATCAATCATGTCACCCGTATTTCTATTGACCCCCATTCAAGTTTTCATCTAATAATACTTTCTCTTCCTTGCTAAAAAGTTTGGTTTTATATTCTATTCCAGCTTAAAATGAAAGAAAGACACAAAGTTCTAGCTCATCTTAACTTCCTAAAAACAAAGAAACCATCTCATGCTGGGTAATAATTCAATTTAGGAAAGGAATTTCCACAGATATTGCAGCCACTTTTCTTTACTAAGAAGAATATTTTGGGGTTGCAGAGGTGTCTAAATGTTTAGGAGCACTGTTCAGTCATTCAGAGGACCCTGGTTTGACTCCCAGCACCCTCATGGCAGTTTACAACTATCTGTAAATCCATTTTAGGGGAGATTCAATGCCTTCTTTTTCCCTCTATGTATACTAGGCATGAATGTAATATATATAAATATATATATATATATTTAAAGATAAATTTACATAAAATAAATAATAATAAAAAATACAAAGGCGCCGGGCGTTGGTGGCGCATGCCTTTAATCCCAGCACTCGGGAGGCAGAGGCAGACGGATCTCTGTGAGTTCAAGGCCAGCCTGGGCTACCAAATGAGTTCCAGGAAAAGGCGCAAAGCTACACAGAGAAACCCTGTCTTGAAAAACCAAAAAAAAAAAAATATACAAAGGCAAGCAAGGAATTAGGCTCACTGTGTTACATTAGAAAGAAATATGTGAGTTATAAGTTAATGATAGCATTTAAAACATGGAATAAGGGTCACTGTGAATGAGAAAGGAAAATGCACGCAACATATATGATACAGCCAAATTGTCCAAGATAAGAGGAACCACAGAGATGATTAATGTGTTACTCTAATTTAAGATGTCATAATCCTGGATGTTGTGGAATGGGAGTGGGCTCATTCCTGGTGGTGAAAGCAAAAATGAGCAGATGACTTCCCTATAAAATTCTCTGTCCAGGGACTAAACGGACAAGATGCTCTAACATTCACTATATAAATATTCATAAAACTTCTTTAAAATCACTAGGTAGAACACTATAGATCATTCTTTGCTTTAAAGCAGCCCATTTGAATCTCTTTTTAGACTGTTTACTGTGCTTTGACTGTTTTTGTTTTTCTAAAAAAAATATGCTATCTACATCTCTTAATTTCTTTCTTCAAGAAGACATGAACTGAGTGACAATTATTATGGAAGGATAGAGATTTTAGTGGCAGGTCAGAGGTTATATCTTCTATCAGTTACACTTATATGCTATGACTTATTAATAATACATATGTAAATAATTTTAGAAACATAAAGAATAAATAATCTTTGTGTCTCACAAAAGAGCACAAGAACAAACAAAAACAACTCAGCAAGACAATTGTTTCTGCAAAAAGGTGTGCCAGATCCCAAACTGTACTATCAAGTAAACTTTACCAAGATGGTTTCCTCTTTTATCCCTCATGTAAATTGTTGCTGGCTCTGCAGTGGGGTCCAGCTGTCTCTGATCCTGGGAGCAGGGGGTGGTCAGATGCAGAATCAATGGCACAAATTCTGGGAGGTATGCAAGCAATCTTGTTTATTAAAAAAGGGCTGAGGCATTTTTGTGTGTATTTTTTGCCGGGCTCTGCTTCCAGCTGCTGTGGTGTTTTCTGGTTGACTCTGAGCTGCATGTGGTCATCTTTTGAGTCTGGAGCTTATGGGTCAGGTTTCCCCTGGTGTCCTACTTGGTGGTCTCAGTTATGCCTGAGGATCAATGGGGAGCAGAAGGTGGAGAGGTATCCTGTAAATCTCCCCAAGGTTGAACAATACATTCTAGTTCATCATCCTTAAGGATGGATTTCCTGGGTATTTTCTTGAAGGGGAATGCGTCTGACTAAGCTCTGTTCTCTTCCCCATCTGAGATATGGTCCTCGTATGATGGGGAGGTGAGGGAGAGTGAGGAGGATTTTTGTTGCTTACAATGGTCATTAAAGGACTGTTTGACTTCCTCTGTTTAGCCTGATTTTGTACAAGCTATGATTCCCAAAAGTATTTGGACAAAGGCTGCATGGGGTGTTTTCCTTTCCTGCACTTCTCATTTTCAAGTTAAAGAGAGGACTTGCAGTCACACTGATGCACTCCAGATGTTTTTAGGTGATATCCAGGGTGCAATAACAGAAGCCTCATTCCAAAACTTTCCCAGATGGGAAGTTTTAACTCTTATTTCCCTGGTCTGAAGTAAGGCTTTAAGAGCTCTGAGCTGGGGGTCTTTGGCAGCAAAAGGAATGTCTCCCATAGCTAGAGAGACAGAAATCAAAGACAAACAAGCTAAAAGAGTCAGTAATCTGTGAGCAAATGTTCCCAACCCCCTTTGGAGGTGCCAGGGGATTTATAGCCTCTGTAAAAACAAAAGCCTGGCTGTGAGTTTCAGAGCTGGGCAGGTCAATAGTTAACAGCATGTGCAAAAAAAAAAATAGGGAAAGGAATAAAAAGGTAGGGAAAAAAAAGATCCCAATACTCACCGCTTGGGGTAGGAAAGCAGAAAACTGAGAAGAGGGGTTTCCTTCACTGAGTCATAATAGGAATCAGGACAGCAAGCCGGCCAGCAAAAAATGAAAGAAAAACAACTCACATTGGGGGCCAAAGTGCTGCTGGTTCTGCAGCTAGGATCCCGCTGTCTCTGATCCTGGGGGCAGGAGGTGGGCAGATGAAGAACCAATGACTCAGGCTCTGGGAAATATGCAAGCAATCTCGTTTATTAAACAAAGGGCTGAGGTATTTATGTAGGTGCTTTTTGCCGGGCTCTGCTTCCAGCTGCTGTGGTGTTCCTTAACTGGTTGGCTCTGGGCTGCATGAGATCATCTTTTGAGTCTGGAGCTTATGGGTCAGGTTTGCCCTGGCCAGAGTGCTCTCTGCACATGTCATAGCTTTTTGTTTGCTTAAGGTGTGGCCCAGTGCTTTTGGCCTTACCCGCCTCAATGTAAATGGTTATTGAGTCTCATCCCATTGGGTGGAGATAGAGTTAACAATCTGATGTTATTTCCTAATTGGATCAAAGTTCAGAAAATATGAGTCCTTGCTAGCCTACTCTCTTTGATATGAAACAAGCAAACAAAACAACAACAACCAAAGAAAAACTTAAGTACATTTGACAGAAAAGAATTTTGTTTCTCACAAATATCCTATATGCTTGCAAAAGCAGTTATTTGTTATGCAAGAAGCTTGAATTTTTATATTAAAATCAACCTATATTTAAAATGAATAAGTTAATCAATTTTTCTTCTAATTTTGTAGTTCCAAGGGAGAAAATTATTTACTCAAGAAAGACAAATGATTTAGCTTGTTCAGTTTTGTGGATAATATCTAATTTTATCAATTTCAATTTCATAAAAACCTTAATTTACAGAAGAATTTTCTCTAGGAACAGATGACTAAAGACATCAACGTTCTGGCTATATTTTTAAAATACAAATGAAACTACTTCTTTTGGACTTCCAGGATTGCTTTATTACTGTAACAAAATCATAAAATGGGCAGAACATCTTCCTGGGAAGGGTTTGTTTGGAACAGCCTACGCATGCAAAAAAGATTTGTATTTTCCTCTAGTTCTCACCCTAGTTTGGCTGAATGTGTATCAGGAGATGCCGAATGAAGCAGACTGCACTTTATCTACAAGGGTTATGCTGAACTCACAAGGTTGTCGTGACTGTCTCACTGATGAAGCAAGATCAGTAAAACCATTTCTAAAATGTATAATGAGGAAATCTTATCTGGCATCAAACACCTATTGATTCAGAGACAGAATTTCTCATTTGCTGCAAGTAACATGAGCCATCCATCACAGCTGCTTTCTGTGATAAGTAAGGAAGAAATTATAAAACCATAAAGATAAATAATGATGTGGCTACAAAATAGTTATTTTGTGATTTTTGGGTCAACTGCTTCAAAGAAATGCCTGATCCAGTAATTATGAAATCATGAAATGCTTTCTATTTTGAGAAATACATTATTACTTTTCTGCATTATTCTATCTCAAAACAGGTAATGAAGCTACCTAAGTGAACTTAACCTTAAACAATCAATTTTCTTACTTTCTCTGAAAACTTTGAGTTGTAAGATGATAAAAAGGGAAAAGTAATACTTACTGATTGTCCACGAAGTACCATCAAGTATATGAATTCCTCATCATTTCAGGAAGTGGTCATTTACACACTGAAGTTACAATTTTTCCTTTGGTTTAAAGAAATAGTAGCATATCTTGCTCCAATCTCTTTTGTAAAAGATTGGGTTTTGTTACCTAAAAAAATGTTTATGTGCGTGCATGCGTACGTGCGTGCGTGCGTGCGTGCGTGCGTGCGTGCGTGTGTGTGTGTGTGTGTGTGTGTGTGTGTGTGTGTGTACATGACTGCAGGTGTCTGCTAAAGTTAGAGACGTCACCCCTGAGCTGAAGTTGCAGGCAGTTGTAAGCTTCTGAATGTGGAGCCTGGGATCCTAATTTGGATTCTCCACAAGTAGAGTATGCATTCTTAACAGCTAGGCCTTCTCTCCAACCCCCACTTTTCTTTTCTTTTTTTGTTTTCAGACAGGGTCTCAATGTGTAGACAAGACTCACCACAAAGTTATGGAGATCCACTGAGTGCTAGGATTAAAAATAATCAATAATCAGATGTGTTAAGCAATATGTCAAACACTTTCAATCACAGCACTTGGAAAACAAGTGGCAGGTGGATCCCTTTAAATTGGAAGCCAGTTTTGTTTACATAGCAAATTCCACAATAGCCACAGCTACATAGTGAGACATTGTCTCCAAAAAGTAAGAAATTAATTAAAAGGCTTAGCATATGGAAACAAGAAAGACAGAAGACACAAATATTAATTAATTGGCTATGAGCTTAGTTAGTGATCTATTCTCTCATTCAACAATCTGACTTTACAATCTATTACCCAAGAGTATTACATTTGGCTTCTAGAAGAAAAAGAGTTCAGTGTTTCAGTATAGCATGACTTGTCTATGTGGGTTCATATGTGGATGGTATCATTGCAGGGTAGCAGTCACAAATGGTCAGATCTCTATAGCTTCATTACTCAAATCTTTAGGCTACCTCAAGGCTAAAATAAACGTATCATTATTTTTCTGTCTTCTTTCTCTTTTTATTTTCATTTTCAGTTTTAAATATATGACACATTTACTCTTATGAGTTCAACTCTCAACTATAGAGAAAAACCAGATAATGTGAATTATTTTTCAAAGAAGAATTTTAGCAATTTTTCTTCATATTTTATGAATTAGTTCTGTAGTCAATTTGTATTTAACACTGTAAAATTTATTTATTATGCTTATGGTGTGTATGTATATGGGTGCATGTGTGCCATAGCATGCATGTAGAAGTCAGAAGACAACTCTGAAGTCATTTCTTTCCTTCCAACTTTATGTGGATTCCACAGACTGAACTCATCCAAACTTGTACATCAAGCTTACTACCTACTGGGACACCCAGCGCCAGCCACACATTTAGCATTTTCCATACTTATTTTCCTCTTTAAAATTTATTTATTATAAGTATTAATTGAATCCACTCTTTGATGTTAACTCCTAAAGGAAAGTCTTATGATTTATTCATCAATATATCTTCCAGAGTCTGTCTGTTTCAAGATGGGAAGGCTAAAAAATCCTGTCATTGTTCAAGCCACAGGCTTAGATATCTCTGTAGTTCCATTTTGGTGCTGGAGTTCTAGAGGATTCCTGGAGGACTGCTGGTCTTTAGTCTACATTTGGTCTCTAATGTCCTTGGAAGAAGTTGATTTTGTTATTGATGAAGGAATGGTCCAGAAAAAGAATAGATGAACTTACCAGTGAAAGTGAGAGCAAGAAAAAAGCAAAAGTTCCCTTTGTCCATGTCCTTTATGTGTGCTGCTACCAGAAGATGTGGCAAAAAATTAGGGTGGATTTCTGACCTTAAATGACCCAGTCAAAAATTCTGTCCCAGGCACACCCAGCTACTTGTCATATATGGCCAAGTTTACAATAAAATTAGGTAGGTAGGTAGATAGGTAGACAGATGTGTAGGTAGGTAGTTAGATTACACACACACACACACACACACACACACACACACACACACACGCACGCGCACACACACGCACACGCACACACACACCCAAAACAAAACCCTTGTCTGTATATATATGATAAGATATGGAGAAGAAATCATTAGATGAAAAGAAAAAAAAGGGGAAGTTTAATATAATCTGTTGACTTAAAGTTAGATCCTAATGGAGAACTTGGATTCATTGTCCTATTTATTTTACTAACAATGGAAATTAGATTGGTATGGCCTGTGAAAACCACATTTCTAAAAGAGTAAGTCAGGGGGAAATGATTTAAGATGAAATTTAGAAGCAGACCAGGAGAATATCAATGGGACCAGGGTCCATTTTGGTTTTAATTTAATAATAAATGTAAGCAAACAAAGATATTCATGGCCACATTTTTCAAAGATTTCCTTGGACAGAAAGTACATATTATAGTAGTTAGAATGTAATTGGCCCCAATGCTAGGAGATAAGGCTTTGTTGGAGTAGGTATGTCCTCATTGGAGGAAGTGTGTCACTGTGTGATGGGTTTTGAGGTTCATATATGCTCAAGACACGTCCAGTGTCCCAGATCACTTCCTGTTGGTTGTGGGTAAAGATGTAGGAATCTCAGCTCTTTTTCCAGCACCATGCCTGGCTATAGGCATCTGTGTCCCACCATGATGATAATGGACTGAACCTCTGAACTGTAAGCCATACATTTAAATGCTTTTCTTTATAAGGATTGCCTTGGTCATGGTGTCTTCACAGCGATAAAAACCCTAACTAAGCACATACTGCAAAGACTTCTGCCTACAGACTACCATGTGACAGATGAAGAGGTCAGAATATGATAATCTTGAGGATGAGACTTTTGAACTTCTGGAAAATTTTTTAATATATTTTAATTAAGAAATTTTTTATTCATTTTGCATACCAACCACAGATCCCCCTATAGTGATATTTTATTTGTACTGAAATGTGATTTGTATGTTAATAAATAAAGTTGCCCGGGGGTCAGAGCTATTAGCAAAGCGGTAGCGAAAGCTGGGCGGTGTTACATGCCTTTAATCCCAGCACTTGGTAGGCACAGCTAGGTAGATCTCTGTGTGTTCAAGGATACAGCCAGCATTGGAGACACACGCCTTTAATCTCAATGCCAACCATAGAAGACCTGGAGGTCTTTACAGACAAGCAGTGACAAGGCAGACATGTGGTTGGGTTTACAACCAATGAGAAGGCCGAACAGGAAATCTATATAAAGACAAACAGACAGGAAGTAGGTCTCTTTCAGAGAGGTCTCTTTCGGAGAGGTACAACAACAGTGGCAGGAAGGGTAAGGTTTTTAATCTCAGCTCTTTTTTTTTTGTTTATATTTTTTTTGTTTATATTTTTTTTATAATTTATTTTATTTTATTTTACAATATAATTCAACTTTACATCTCAGTCATAGATCACCCCATTACCCCTCATGCCACCCCCCCCCCCTCTCCCCCTCCCACCCCCCATCTCCATCTCCTCCAGGGCAAAGGCTCCCCCAGGGATTGAGATCGACCTGGTGGACTCAGCCCAGGCAGGTCTAGTCCCCTCCTCCCAGGCTGAGCCAAGGGTCTCTACTAAGCCCCAGGTTTCAAACAGCCAATTCATGCACTGAGCACAGGACCCGGTCCAACTGCCTGGATGCCTCCCAAACAGATCAAGCCAATCAGCTGTCTCATCCATTCAGAGGGCCTGGTCTAGTTGGGGGCCCCTCAGCTCTTAGCTACTGCTCTGACCTCTTGGCTTTCTTCTCTGAATCAGCTCTGTATTTCTTATTTAATAAGACGGTTGGTTACATCTACATCCCCCTCTGTTCCCTCCTCACTCCCCCCAGCCTTCTCTTCCAACCCACACCCACTCCTGTCTGTGAAAAGGTAGGGCCTCCCATGGGGAGTCAGCAGAGCCTGGTACAGTCATTCAGTTGAGGCAGGTCCAAGCCCCTCCCCCTGCATGAAGGCTGTGCAAGGTGTCCCACTATAGGTAGTGAGCTCTAAAAAGCCAGCTCATGCTCCAGGGATGGATCTTAATCCTGCTGCCAGGGAGCCCCTTAAGCAGATCAAGCTACACAACTGTCTCACCTATGCAGAGGGCCTAGTCTAATCCCATGGAGGCTCCACAGCTGTTGGTTTAAAGTTCATGAATTCCCTCTAGTTTGGATTGGTTGTCTCTGTGGGTTTCCCCATCATGATCTTGATGCTGCTTGCTCATAGAATCCCTCTTCTCTCCCTTTGACTGGACTCTTGGAGCTCAGCCTGGTGTTTGGCCGCGGATCTCTACTTCTGCTTCCATCAGTTACTGGATGAAGGCTTTATGATGACAGTTAGGGTATTCACCAATCTGATTACTGGAGTAAGCCAGTTCAGGTTCCCTCTCCAATATTGCTAGTAGTCTAAGCTGAGGTCATCCTTGTGGATTCCTGGGAACTTCCCTAGTATCCAGTCCTTCCCTATCCCTATGATGTCTCCCCTCTATCATGATACCTCTTTCATTGTTCTCCCACTCCATCCTTGTTCCAGCTCGACCATCCGGTTCCCTTATTACCTACCTAAAAGCAGAACTTTTAACAAGAATGCAAATGAGCTCAATTGCATAAATATCCTTCCCTTAGCAGCTAGGGAAGATCAACTCATCACCTGAAATGAAAATTCCCCACATCACACCTAAATAGATTTGTCACAAAACTATCATATTTCCTATCTATTCTCTTAAAGGTCCATTTGCTTTCCTAACAGTCATTTGCTTTCCCATAAGTGCCCTTTGCTTATCCCCCTTCCCCTATTAAGATGTCATTGGGTTTCCTGTAAGTGCTCTTCTTCCCCATCCACTTCCTATATGAAGATGGTATAAAAGCCTGAGATTCTAAATGCATCCTTGTGTCACATTTTTTTCTATGAACTTTCATACCTTGTAAGTGGCTAAATCTTTCTTTTCTCATGTCTATTCATCTTTTGTAAGTTAATTTGCAGTTCCCAAAGGATAAACCTGAGAGAAGAGAATAAAAGCTTTTTACTCACCATCATATGATTAGTAAGCATGGGCATATCATGACCAGATTTATATTTTGGTTTTTTTTTCTATAAATGTCTCTCACTTCTATGTGGAGAAAGACTTATAGGAAGGGAAAAACAGCAAAGAAAACAGAATAGGGTATTGTTGAGAGAGATAATAAGGTCATAGATGATACTAATGGACATAATTTGTAGTATGTATTTTGGATATAGAACTGATAGGACTTGCTGCTGGATTCTTTATTGGAAATAAGTGGAAGATTGAATCAAAGATGCTCCCTTGCTTGTGGTGGTATTGTGTTCCCCCAAATACTGTGCACCCTAATAAACTTATCTGGGGTCAGAGACAGAACAGCCACAATATTAAACATAGAAGTTAGGCAGTGGTAGCACACGCCTTTAATCCTAGCATTCCAGAGGCAGAAATCCATGTGTTCAAGGATACAGTCAAGCATGGTGACTCACGCCTTTAATCCCAGAAAGCAAGCCTTTGATCCCAGGGAGTGGTGGTAGAAAGCAGAAAGGTATATAAGGCGTGAGGACCAGAAACTAGAAGCATTTGGCCTGGTTAAGCTTTTGACCTGGTTAAGCAATAAGGCTTTTGAGCAGCACAGTTCAGCTGAGACCCATTCTGTATGAGGACTCAGAGGCCTCCAGTCTGAGGAAACAAGACCAGCTGAGAAGTTGGCCAGGTGAGGTGTGGCTTGTTCTGTCTCTCTGATCTTTCAGTGTTCACCCCAATACTTGGCCTCAGGTTTGATTTTATTAATAAGAAACTTTTTAAGATTCATGCTACACTTGCTATTTTAATATGTTTCCTTGCAACATACTGCTATATCAGCAGTATATAGAAACAACATAATTTGGGATGAGAAAAACAAGAGGATATATTAGTGGAAATCAAAAACTGTTCAGTGTGTCATCCACACACTGTTAAAGAAGCATCATCCTCAATGTATTCATTCCACAGTTTGATATTGATTACATTGCATCTTGTAGATAATGGTGCCATGTAAAAGTTTCAGAATACTTGAATATATAATTTTCTGACAGCTAGAAGCAATTTATGTTTAGAAATATGATTTATTTTCCTGATAGACATTAGGATGTAAATGTTTTGTTCTAGGCCTATTACCAGGAGATTTTCAATTGAAAATGACAAATAGGTATATAAATATCAGAATATCCACTCACCAATCATTAGAATATACAAAGCACTTAAAGCCCAGGGAACAGATGAGATTACAAAGGGAAAAAATATAGAGGTAACATATTTCTCACATTTCATGTTCTTAACTTTATCTAATTATAGAGTAATAAAATAACAGGCAAAGAAGAAAACCTATAGGACATCTCCATCTCACTGGAAAATGTGAGTCATCACTATGGTATCCTTGAGATTTTATTGTATATTGTCCATGGACATCTTAGGACCAAAGCAGCTTGTAACTGTGCACAGTAGCATATTTCATTACTGAACTATTGGAATTTTTTAAGTTCTCATATAGTCTGTATTACCAGTAGCATATATAGCCCAGAATATCAGATGCAATCATGCAAGATTTGATCATGTTGTTCTTAGAATTAAAATCCCTCATTTTACTCCAGCAGCCTGAAGTAATGTCTACTTAATCTTACTATCAGTCAATTGTAAGTAAATTTGTTGCAAATCTGTGGGTTTGGTCCCTAATTTTGGCACCAAAATGTGAGTTTTGCAACTCCGGGGAAAGATATCCTGACTACTTGGGGAGTCAGGCAACACCTTGAGCTGCTTAGGACAGCTCTAACAGCTGGAGCTGCAAAGAGATAGCTCAGCCCTGGAAGGGTAGATTTTCTGACTGCTCAGGAGAGTCATGCCTGGAACTGCTTCAGCATGGAAGGGTATCCTGACTGGTTGGGAAAGTCAGGCCTGGAGCTGCCAAGGCAGCTCTGTATGGAAGTGTATGCTGACTGTTCGGGAGAGTCAGACTATACCTGATGTGATGGGGTATAGTCTCCCCATAGGATATAGCAATCTTGCTCATTTCCTGGAGAGCTGCTACAGCTGAGCTTTGCTCAGCCTCCCTTAAGGGGGCTTCCTAGCAGAGCTCTGTTTCTCTGGCCTAAGATATTGCAGAAATGCAGCAATCTCCTCTGGCTCCAGAGAAAAGTGTCACTTTTTTTAGCTCTTTCAGCTCTTCCTTGCTCTGTCCACTGAGGGATGTCTCAGCAAGGATCTTCTGTTCAGCTCCTCCTTGCTCTGTTCACTGAGGGATGTCTTAGAAAGGATCTTCTCTATGCCAGTGAATAAAAATCTTCACACCCAAAACTCTTTTGAGAAAGAGATTTATTTGGGAAGGAGGAGTCCAGGAGAGTAGCTGCCTCTACCAGCATGGAAAGAACAGCCCACAACTGAAAAGGCAGGGTGGTTTATAGAGGACATCTTGGAAGCAGAGTCAACCAGTGATTGGTTAGTTTTTTTCTCCCCATGGATTGGCCAGTTTTGTGGGCTAGGGACATTTTGACACTGCCTCTAAGGCCAGGGCACATTTCTTTCACTGACTCTGATTCTAGGGGCCAAGAGTGATATTTTGGCACTAGTTTCAGAGTAAGGGCATGTTTCCTTGGTTCTGGGTTTGATGATAAAGTGTTCACTTCTCTGGCTCAGGTCCCAACCCCAGGCTGTGTTTCTTTCCCTGGTTCTGGGCTCTAGGGCCAGGATTCTGCTGTCCTGCTCTGTGATTGGTTGTTTTCACAAGTCAGTTGGACGGGGCAGAGGTGGCTCTGATCTGAGCTAAACTGTGTTTCTCTCACTGGCCTTACATAGCTTTTTGACACTACCTCTAAGGCCAGGGCACATTTCTTTCACTGACTCTGATTCTAGGCACCAAGAGTGTTTCTTTGGTACTAGTTTCAGAGTCAGGGCATGGTTCATTAGTTCATTTCTCTAGCTCAGGTCCCAAACCCAGGCTGTATTTCTTTCCATGGTCCTGGGCCCCAGGGCCAGGGTTCTACCATCCTGCTCTGTGATTGGTTGGTTTCACAGTCAGTTGGCCAGAGGCAGAGATGGCTCTGATTTGAACCAAACTGTGTTTCTTTCACTGGCCTTGCTTAGCTTTTTAATACTAATTATAATGCCAGGGCATATTTCTTTCACTGACTCTGATTCTAGGGACCAAGAGTGTTTGATACTGGTTTTCAGAGTCAGGGCAGGTTTCCTTGGTTCTGGGTTTGGGGATAAATTGTTCATTTCTCTGGCTCAGGTCACAAACCCAGGCTGTGTTTCTTTCCATGGTCCTGGACCCCAGGGCCAGGGTCCTACTATCCTGCTCTGTGATTGGTTGGTTTTACAAGTCAGTTGGCCAGGGACAGAGATGGCTTTGATTTGAGCCAAACTGTGTTTCTTTCACTGGCCTTATCTGAGCCATCTTTCCCTAGTTCTGGGCTCCAGAGCCATGGCTGGTTTCTTTAGCCAGCCCCTTTTCCCTACATCAATAACTTAGACTACTTCAGAAAGACACTTGTTTCTTGTGTACTACCAAGTTATAAACACATACAACTAATACTAATACTTTTTTATTAAAATTTTGTTCATAAAAGTGATTCTTTGATTTTTCCCAATGTGTTTCTGATCTATGCCTTATAATGAATCATAAAATAAAACACTTTGTGAAGAGGTAGGCATTTTCACTTTATTGTATAACTGTCTTTTGCTACCAAGAGAATAGAGGTGCTTTAAAAGTAACTAGGGAAATTTCTCCCTAGGAAATCAGATTGAAGAATGGATGCACTTCATATACCTAAAATATCTCAGGTTTTCATAGCTTAACTCAATATCTTCTGCTGTTCAAAAGCCAAAAATATGAGAGAAATGGACTCAAGTAGGATACCTCCCCAAAGCAGTCTAGACTATGTCTGCAAAAAGCTTATTGTGGCATTACCACACACTGTTGCATGACTAATAACATTGGAACACTGCAATAGAGCAGCCCTGACCATATAAAGCAATCTACCTTTGTGAGTTCTAAACATAAAAGAAGATACAGAATGGATAACAACAACGACAACAACAACAACAACAACAATAATAATAATAATAATAACTAAAATCATTTTCCTTGGCATTGAAAATATTTAATTCACAGGCTAAAGACATGGCTCATCAGTTAAGAGCACTTACTGTTCTTGCAGAAGCTGTAGGTTTGGTTGTCAGCATTCACAGGGCAGCTCACAACCATTTCTAAGTCTTGAGTAAATTGACCTAAGGCCGCTACTAACTTCTGCCATGCAATAGACACACATGTGGTGCTCATACATATATTCAAGTACACATATATATGCACAAAAATATAAATAAACATTAAAAGAATTTAATCCTCATGGCTATCTTTGGGTTATTTTTCAGTTTCATAGTTAGTCAAAAGAAGGAAAAAGACAATAGTTGTTCACATGCAATGGATGGATATTTCTCTTAATAAAAATATTTCAATACTTCTCTCTTGAATGCAACAATCAACTTAGTCAACTACAGTACCTTACATCCATTTCTTTCTTTCTTTTTTTATTAACTGCTATATGTCTGCAAGTTTTGTTTTTCCTTATGCTTAATTTCACTATAAAACTTCTGGCCTTTTAAAATTCCTGGTACAAAGTGTTTTTTGTTTGTCTGTTTTTTGTAAATTATTTATTTCTTTTTTAACATTGTAATTGCTGTCTCTCTTCCACTAATGAAAACTTCCAATTAATTGTCTAACTGTGGTAAAAATTAATGTGATGGTAAATAAGTATCAGAATATCAGTAGATTTTTGCAGATTGGACACAACATAAGTTCAGTGGTCATCAAATTACAGTTTGGAACTGGTAGTAGTTCCCATGTTGAATTTTTGGAATTTGTGAAGTCACCACTATTTGTTTTAAATATTACCTTTAATTTGTGTGTCTCTCTGTGTGTGCATTTATGTATCTGTACACACACACACACACACACACACACACACACACACAGGCAGGTGCCCACTGAGGCAAGAAGAGGTTATCAAAACCTCTGGAACTGGAGTAACAGGTGGGCATGAGATGCCAGACATGAGTTCTGAGCAGTCAACTCTGGTGGAAAAGCAAAAGCACTCTTAAAGCCTTCTTTCCTGCCCCAAGGTCACAACTATTTTATAATGCTATTCTTATATTCTTTTATTGCTTAAGAGCAGCCAAACTATGAGAGGAACCAACACAATGTAGATGGTGAAATCTGAGGGATTGCAACAATTGTTGTTTGTCATTTATAATCTCTGTTCCATCTGAACAACAGATTTCCATGGTCAGCACAACAGAAAAGAAAGAATCAGGGAACAGAGAGTAGTTATTTTTGGTTTGGTTTTTTTATTTTTTTATTTTTTGTATTCTTCATTCATATATTACTTCCTGTCCACAGCTTTCCCAGCCTCCTCTTTCCCCAGTCCCTCTTCTTCAGCCACCTCCCCCCCCACCCTTAACGCCTATTGTCTCCACTCAGAAAAGAGCAGGCCTCTCAGGGACATCAACCAAATGAAGCATAATATGCAAACAGTAAGACCAGGCACATACCATCACATCAAGGCTGCAAGGCTAGACAAGGCGACCCAGTGGGAGGAAAGGGGTCCTAAGAAGTAGGTAAAAGAAAGAGTCAACTACTGCCCTCCTCTCACTGCCAGGAATTCCCCAAGAACACCAAGCCACTCAGCCATAACATGTATGTAGAGGATCTAGGTCAGACCTCTACAGGCTCCTTGATTACTTCAACCCACACGATTCCTGGTCAATTGATTTTGTGAGACCTGTACTTAGTGTCCCCAAGCCCTCTGGTTCCTCCACTACTTCCTCCCCCTCCTCCACAGGAGCAGGACTCCCCAAGCTCTGCCAAATTTTTGACTGTGGGATGCTGCATCTGCTCCCATCTGTTGCTGGATGAAGTTTCTCTGGTCTGTTTGATAAGAATTCTGCTAGGCTCTCGTCTCAGAATACTTTGTAGGCATGACAAATTGTAGGACAAAGTTTTTCTGGTTGGATTTGTGTCCCAATCACTTCACTTTAGGCCTTGCATGGTTACAGAAGATGGGAGGTTCAGGCTCCACGTCCTCCACTACTAGGCATCTTTGTTATGGTTACTCTCTAGATTCCATTGCACAAAGTTTCCACTTTGCCCCCCCCCACAAATGCTCCCCAATTCAGTCATTTCTCCTACTATTTTTTATTTTCACCTTCCATAGCCAGTTGATCCCTCCTGCTCCCAGACCCACTAGCCCCCAGTCCACAAGTGAAATCTTCCTGGGGTACCCCTACATCCCCTCTTAAGCCCTCCTCACAACTTAGTCTCCCTGGGTCTGTGGACTGCAGCATGATTATCATTCATATTACAGGTAATATACACTTATAAGTGATTATTTACCATGTATTTCTTTCTGGGCCTGGGTTACCTCCCTTAGGATGATTGTTTTCAAGCTTCATCCATTTGCCTTCAAATTTCAGGATGTCATTGTTTTTAAAAGCTGAATAATACTCCAATGTATAAATTTACCACATTTTCTTTATCCATTCTTCAGTTGAGGGAAATCTACATTGTTTCGAGTTTTTGACTATTATGAATAAAGCTGCTATGAACGTAGCTGAGCAAGTGTACTTGTGGTATGATGGAGCATCCTTGGGGTATATGCCTAGGGGTGTTACAGCTAGGTCTTGGGGTATATTGATTCCCAATTTTCTGAGAAATTGCTGTATTGATTTCAAAAGTGGATGTACAAGTTTGCACTCCAACAGTGGTGGAGAGGTGTTCCCCTTGTTCTACATTCTTGCCAGCATCAGCTGTCACTTGTTTTTTTGTTGTTGTTGTTTTGTTTTGTTTTTATAGCCATTCTGACAGGTGTAAGATGGAGTCCCAAAGTCCTTTTAATTTTTATTTCCCTGATGGTTAAGTATGCTGAACAATGCTGGGTGGTGGTATAATTTGTATCAGCAACACTCCTTTTCCAGAGTGTTGCTGATACAAATTACACCACCATGCTTGACTTCTAATAAGGATTAAAATGTATAGTTTCTGTAGCTGAAAGTTTTTCTGTGTCCCACCTGGCCTGTGGTCAGGACAAATCTCTCACCTGCAATCCCACAGCCTTTTAGAAAATAATCATATAGAGGCTTAATATAAATTATAACTGCTCAGCCATTAGCTCAGGCTTCATACTGACTAGCTCTCACACTTAAACTCAGCCCATTTTTGTTAATCTATATGTTTCCATGGGTTCCATGGCTTACCCATGCTGCTTCCTGGACAGTGGGCTGGCATCTCCTGACTCAGCCTTCCTCTTCCCCAGAATTCTCCTTGTCTGCTTATCCAGCCTGCATTTCCTGCCTGGCTACTGGCCAATCAGTGTTTTATTAAACCAGTGTACAAAAGCATTATCCCACAGCATTTCCCCCTTTCCATTTAATTAAAAAGGAAGATTTTAACTTTAACATAGTAAAATTACATATAACAAAACAGTTATCAAGCAAGAATTAGTTATAAATATCTAGTTTACTTATATTTGGCAAAATCAAAGAAGATATCCTATCTATCCTATATTTGTGAGTCTAAGGTTTTATATCTACCTTATCTCCTATCAAAACCAAGGAAAACCATAATTATAACTATCTTGTCTCCAATTATATCAAAGACCTAGAAGGATACAATATTATTTAAGTAAACAGGAAGAAGATTGTAATCAACTTCCAAAAATGTAGAATGACAGAGACAGCTGTCTGCCTGGACAGTCACCCAAAGTTCTTCTGTAACATTGGGGTATCCATCTTCAACCCATAAGACTAGTCTCTCTGTCATTTTCTTTTTCTGTGTCCTGTAGAATGTTTGGCAGTTTCTTCTGTGAAGCAGGATCCTGAAGGACCATCTCGCCTTGCAAAGTTCAGTGGTCACCTTCCTATGTGTCCTGCACATCTAGTCGATATAACATTTTGTCAAGCAGTCCAGGCAAGAACAGTCTCTTGTCCAAATGGCTATTTTTGCCAAGAAGAAGATAAACTCCATATGGCATGTCTTTGATGCCCCTCTTTCTCTCTGAAGTAAGTTGATGCTGCCAGGTGCAGACATGTCTCACTGTCCAAAAAGTCTAAGTTTTAAAAACATTTTAAATGCCATATTCTGTATGTCTTTGAAGTGTTTGAAGATTACCTACCTAATTGAATTATATCTATGTATACCTAGAAAACTTAACTAACATGACTATAAGTGTGATTATCATAAAAGACTAATTATTAATCTGTATTTCTTAATTATCCATTACAATTTTAAATGAGTTGCACAAACATAATACTTTAAACAAGAGTAGAAATATACATATAGTATAACAAAATTAACTTTAAATTTGTAATAAACTAAAATCCATAGCAATGTAAAACATTTTTAAACAAGTTGTTGCTCTCTAAAAGTAGGTTCATTAATCTACCCTTTCATCCTATGATATCTATACTATCCCTTTTTCTTCTTTAGAAAGAGATTGCATTTATAATCAACCTGCTTTAAATAAAAATAAAACTTCATAAACAATATTTTGGGAATTTGGGTGTTGCTTCTCATACTACTTCCTGCTGGATTAGAGCTCTGGAAATGTAATGGGGATCCTGAGAAAACTAAGAATTATGATTAAGTCCTGACTGGAGTAGTCTTTGAGGCTGTATTCTCTGAGCCAGTTGCCTTGAAGTTGATTTTGGATGTTGGATGATCTGATCCATGGTGTCATCATAGGCCTTTCAGGGGGTCTTGGCTGGTCAAACCATATTTGCCTGGAAGCAATCCACAGGTTCTTATCTTCTGTGGAAACAAAAGCAGAACCTCTTTTCCAAAGCAATGTATCCTTAGACATAAATTTTTAAATCAAGATACCTTTAAAATATAAATATTGATTTAACTCAGCAGCTTTTATAATCAAATATCTCTCTGCAGTTAAAAATCCCAAAGACAATATAATCCAGACTTCTGTGTAATATCCATCTTTAAGTGGGTTATTTTTATATTACCTTTACTGTCTCTTTAAAGACTTTGTTTTTTAAAAGTATTTCTTTATATAACTGTCTATATTCATTTTCTTCTCTCTTTCAAGCCTATGTATATTTTTACACACACTGTAAACCATTTAATGTCTTATTTCATCTGAATCTGCCTTATTGTGAATCTATTCCTTTAAACTGCAGTATTAATAGGACTGAAATGGCAGCTATGGCTGCTGGCTATGCCTACTTCAGCTTCCCAACATGGTGGAACTAATTTTACAAGCCAGCTCTGGGAACCATGATCACTGCTGACTCTGGGAAACAGTGGGTCTATAATTCCATCTAACAGCGTGTAGCCCAGAAATCTTTTTTAAAGTAGCAAAAGCTATATCCACCATCCACCATGTTGCATGGCTTACAGAAACCCTTGTGTAACTCAGCAGGAATCTGCCAGATTGTAGCTCCAGCCCACATGCTGCAAACCCACCATAGAGTAGCTCAAGCCTGCATGTTGCAGCATCTCGCCACCCACATGAGACATGAAGCAGGAACCTGTTTTTGGCTCCCTTTAGAATTGCTTATTAAGTATTCTCAGGTTTCAGGTGGAAACTTGAGCTGTTGGGTGCCATTTGTAGCTGAAAGTTTTTATGTTTCCTGCCTGGCCTGCAATCAGGACAAATCTCTCACCTACAGTTCCGCAGCCTTTTAGAAAGTAATCACATAGAGGCTTAATATTAATTATAACTGCTCAGCCATTAGCTCAGGCTTTCTACTAACTAGCTCTTACACTTAAACTCAGCCCATTTCTGTTAATCTACATGTTGCCATGTGTTCTGTGGCTTTACCTGTGTGCCATTACATGCTGCTCCCTGGACAGTGGGCTGGCATCTCCTGACTCAGTCTTCCTCTTCCCAGAATTCTCCTCTCTGCTTATCCTGCCTATCGTTCCTGCCTGGCCACTGGTCAATTAGTGTTTTATTAAACCAGTGTATAAAAGCGTTATCCCACAGCAGGTTTCTTAACCTGGGTATAATATCTAAGATACATTTGAGCTTAGAATGTTTCTGTTTTCCTATTTTTTTAGTTAAGTATAAAAACTTAAACTTACTAAAATAATAAATCAATTTTTCAGTATTCATTTCAAGTCATTTTTCCTACTAATTAATCCTATTTTCTGAACTACCTTCAGTATGAGAAAACCTACAATACAGAGATAACTTCAAGTATCTCAATTGGATATAAAATTTAATTTTTTTCTCCTAATGATTGAAAAATTATTTCTTCTTTAGTGAGTATTTATAGTGTCTTTCTCATATACTATATACTGAACTCAGCACGAGAGGATGAAATAAATAAAGTATATGACACATTTGGAAGAACTTCATGTTAGAAAAATAGATGAATATAAATTACAAATCAATAGATGTGTGGCTTGGCATGCAGCAATGTATAAGATAATATAATTGCTAATGTGGTCTGATTATATTTTTCATCTACCTTTTATATATTATTTTATTCAATTAATTCAGTGAGTGTATGTTTATATATGTGTACATGTACATGTAGATACATGCATGTTATGGAACACGTACATCACAGGACAACTTGTTGCTGTTTGTTTTTTACTTCCATTATATGGGTTTCATGGGGATCAAGCTCAAATGTTCAAGCTTGGAAACAAGTACTTTAACCTGCTTAACCTGAAGTTGTCCTTTTGAGTAATGTCATTGTTATTAAAATTTAAAAAGTTGGGCCCATACAATTATTAGAAAGCTAGAAATAAAGGGGCATAAGAAGAAATTATTATAAATATCATGGGATATGGACAGTAGATAGGAGGCAAAGGAATGAGGACCCTTGGGTGAAAAAAAGCATGAAGAAGTGAGCTCTGATCCTAATATAAATTAGTCCCAATCTCTAACTTGGAATATATGACAGGAGACCAGTAAATTGTCTGTCTGTGTGTTTTAAACAATATGGGACTTGTCTACTTGGAAATGGAAAAGAAACCAGGCCACATTTCAAAGATAGAAAGAATTGCTGTGCTCAATAATTTAGTATAAGAGACAATTCAGTGAATTTCAAATAAGCAATCCACTGAGACCATGAGAAAGATAGATCCAATGACTATATGGAGAAAATAGAGCTTAGACTAGGAGGAAAGATGCAGAGCTGCATATCATATCATTTACTATGTTGATTTTAATATAATAATTTTCAAGAATCTAATGAGACACCAGTTTCTTTTCCTATAAAGTAGTTGTAGATAACATCCAAGAAAACATTCATGTGCCATATGAAAATTCTAAGTCAATTGATTTTAAAATTCATGGTAAATGTGGACATCCATAGTAATTTGAACATTACACAGTTTTAAGTTCCTACTTTTAAAACAGAAGAGATATTTCTTTGAAGAGGAATCTATGTTTTTATTATATGTCTTTGGTGGCAGTATCAGAATGAAGTACAATATTAATACACACAAACTCATATGCATGCACATACTCACATATGTGCAGAAGCATGCATTTATGCATGAATTTTAACAGTGTGATACATTTTGTTTCTTCCCTAACTACCCACTGTGGAAAACAATCTAGGTTTACATCAAGCATTAAACTTGAGAAGAAAATTAAATCACAGATTCCAGTTGCTATTTTAGAAAATGATGGGGCCGGGCGTTGGTGGTGCACGCCTTTAATCCCAGCACTCGGGAGGCAGAGGCAGGCGGATCTCTGTGAGTTCGAGGCCAGCCTGGGCTACC
>CABHPH010141540.1:29659-47524 GCA_902168325.1 Peromyscus nudipes | reverse complement strand
TTTTGGTCTTTGTTCATTAATAGAAGTTTGCCAAAAAATTTTCTTTATGTTTTTTCCTGAATTTCCTATTCTATCTGTTTCATCATCCCGACCAACATGATTTATTGCAATAGGCATTTGGTTATTTAATCGCTTAGAGCAGGCATTTCCTCTACAATTGCTGGAAAGGTTTGAACTGGATTTTCTGTGGGGGCCTGCCTGAGGCCCCTCTGGGAGTTTCCCGAAGCCCGAGGCAAAGGATTACCCTGTCTGTCCCTTGTTGATCTACACTCGTTTGTCCAGTGTTTTCCCTTACCACACCTTCTGCATACTCCAGAAGGAAGGGGCATTCTGTTGCCAGTGTTCTTTGAAGAAACATTATTTCTAGGAATCACCTGTTTACAGTCCCTTTTTAAATGTCCTTGCTTTCCACATCCAAAACATCTAACATTTCTCAAACCCTTTGACATTGCTTCTCCTACCCACATATCATCCTGGTCATGAGACTCAACATTAACTGTATCTCTAATCCAATCTTCCAAAGGTGCAGATCTTGCCTTTAATGGTCTGATTATTCTTTTGCATGCTGCATTTGCGTTCTCAAAAGCCAAAGATTCAATTATTATCTGACTAGCCTCTAAATTCGGAACCATTCTCTGTACTGCTGAAGTTAATCTTTGTAAAAAGTCTGTGAAAGATTCTTTTGGGCCCTGTATAACCTTTGTGAATGACTGAGTTTTTTTTCCTGGTTCCTCAACTCTGTCCCATGCATTTAAGGCTGCGGTTCGACATAGAACTAGGGTTTGGACATCATATAAACATTGTGCTTGTACTGAAGCATATTGGCCTTCTCCAATAATCTGATCCTGGCAGATTTGTATTCCATTATCCCTCCATTGTCTTTCTATATTTTTAGCCTCGTTGCTGAACCACATTTTAAACTGGAGATTTTGTCCAGGCTCAAGAACAGCCTGTGCTAAATCCCGCCAGTCCTTTGGTAAAATCTTATTACAAGTTGACCAGGTGTTTAACATTTGTTTTACATATGGAGAATGCATGCCATAAGATGCTATTGCCTCCTTAAATCTTTTTAAGTCTAACATTTCAACTGGAATCCAAACATTTTGTTCATTCTCTTCACCAGGTAGTTGCTCTATGGTTACCGGATAAATTAAAGGTGATTGTGTGAAAACAGGTTTTCTTTCTGTAACCTTATGATTCAATTTTGAAACAACTCCACTGTTAATTTCGTCTGTCTGAATTTGAATTTCTCTATAATTCATTTTTACAGGTTTAACAGGTTTTTCTGAGACTGTTATCCTGGCACTTAAATTGACTATCTTTTTAAATTGTACAATGAGGATAAGAAAAGTAATAAGCTGAATAATTCGATCAATATTAATATTCTCATATAGCTGTTCCATTGTCAGAGTGCCTAAAATTTCAAACAAAGCCCAATTTTCTTCCAATGTACACATAAAGCCCATTTTTTTTATGTAGAAAAAAAATTCTCTTTTAAATAGATATGTTAATTGACTTACCAAGTCTTCGTAGAACAGTAGAAATTCGAGGGAATTTCAAAACAGCCACCTGGTGTTCGAGGTGTGAATCCAGAGAAAGAGAGAGAGCAAAAAGAGCATAGCGGCTTGACCCAAGTCAAGCCTTAGCTTTACAGGCAGGGGTCCTGTTCAGCAGGGCAGGCCTGAGTTGTTTGTAACACTAGCTTTAAACAAGTAGCAACAGCTGCGGCTCAGGCAGACCTAGGCCCGAGCTAGGGAGCCGGGCCACTCAGGCCGGAACCTGGACCTGCGGCCAAGCAAGCCAAGCGGTTTTTAATGGATTCTTGTCACGTTGGGCGCCAAATGTAGATGTAACCAACCGTCTTATAAATAAGAAACACAGAACCAATGCAAAGAAGAAAGCCAAGAGGTCAGAGCTAAGAGCTAAAACCTTACCCTTCCTCCTGCAGTGGTCCTACCTCTCCGAAGGGAAACGCTACTTCCTGTTTAAAGTCTTTATATAGTCTCTGTTCTGCCTTCTCATTGGTTGTAAACCCAACCACAGGACTGCCTCATCACGGTCTGTCTGTATAGACCTCCAGGTGTTCTGTGGTTAGTATTGAGATTAAAGGCATGTGTATCCAATGCTGGCTGTATTCCTGAACATACAGAGACTTACCTAGCTTTGTCTACCAAGTGCTGTGATCACAAGCGTACACCACCACTGCCCTGCTTTCCTATGGCTTGCTAATAGCTCTGACCCCCAGGCAACTTTATTTATTAACATACAATTAACATTTTGGTACAAAAGAAAAATATCACCATAGCCTGTGTTACTACAGGGTGTCATACGACAATATGTGCTGAAATCTGAGGGCCATGTTGAGCCTGCCTTGTCCCTCACTGGCCCTGGGATAGCTGTCCTTGCCCCTCACTAGACACTACAGGAAGAGAGCTGGTCTTGCCCCCATGGGAGAGCTGTCTCCCCAATCCTGCACTTGGAAGAGATGGCCTTCCCCTTCACCACAGGTGTGGGAGAGTTGGCCTTAATGGCAGGGGCCTAGGAAAGCTGGCTCTGTCCCTCACCTGAGGGGATTGGACCTATCAGCTCAGTTACCACCCAGACCCACATCTTGGGCCTTGAGCTGGCCCATCCTAACATCTACCGCATCTATGACCTGATGGAGTGTATGAAGGGACTGGTCCTGCAGAATGATGACCACAGGATCTCCATGACTCGGGGCAACAGCAAATATCCAAGAGGAGTTTCCATGAGGGACCAGTGATGATGGTGTACCAGAGGCCTTGAACCAGACCAATGACTCATTGCAATGAATATTTTATGGTTGGGACTGATTGGATAAAAGGGTATGCCTCAGCTCCTGATGCTGTTAGGAATGAATGAAGAGGTGGTGTTGGGAAGACAGAGGTGCGAGGAGGTATTTTTTGTTTGTTTGTTTTGTTTTTAATTCATTTCGGGATGGTTCTTTTGGGAAGGCTTGCTGCTGGGGTGAGGAGCAGAAGGACAGTGAGGTGAATGGGATTGGGGAGAACGATGTGAAATTCCCAAAGCATCAATAAAGAGTGGGAGGAGAAGAGAAAGGGGGAGCTGCGATTGGGATGTAAAAATAAATAAATTAAATTTGTTTAAAAAAATTAAAAAAAAGAAAATAGCATGTACAATACTTGATTCTGTTTGGTGTCACTCTTTGGAAGAATGTAGATGCTGCAATTTTACCCCCCCCCACCGCCCTGCCACACACACACACACACAGACAGACGGACACACACACACACCATGCATGCTAAAGGTTCTTTGCTTTATGAAAACCCACAGAAATGTCTTGCATCAGACATGCAATATACCTTAAAGTCTGGTCATGAAGGTTTCTGTTTCTGGCTCCGAAGACCCATTGTTCTTTATCATCAGGACCCTACTCTTTCCAGTCCTTTACTTAGCCTCGCTTTTATCAGACTATTTGAAAATGGAGTGACATAAATGAAGGGTGTTTCTTTGTACTGGTCTCCAATCCACAGGCACTGCTAGGTTTCTTGGGGCGGGGTGGGGCTGGGGGGATCCAGCATCCCCTTAGTGCTTGGATCTTCCCTTTCTCTGTGCTCGTGGGAGGTCCAGGAGCTTAGGGAACTGGACTGGATGGTGGGCGTTTCCTTGGTGTTGCCGCCAATAAGCTGTAGTGTTTATAATGGCTCAGGCCTTGAGGTATTTTGCTCTTCTTGTGTTATTCTTTCTGTTTTCCTTTTTAATGAGAGAAGCTTGGATCACTAAGCATGCTGTGGGATGTTCTGTATGGCAAATGTGTTGCTAATAAAACACTGATTGGCCAGTGGCTAGGCAGGAAGTATAGGTGGGACTAACAGAGAATGAAAAGGGCAGGAAGGTGGAAGGAGACGCTGCCAGACGCTGCCAGACGCCGCCAGGACAAGCAGCATGTAAAGATGCCGGTAAGCCACGAGCCATGTGGCAAGGTATAGATTTATAGAAATGGATTAAATTAAGATAGAAAAAGTAGTTAGCAAGAAGCCTGCCACAACCATACAGTTTGAAAGCAATATAAGTCTCTGTGTTTACTTGGTTGGGTCTGAGCGGCTGTGGGACTGGCAGGTGAAAGAGATTTGTCCTGACCGTGGGCCAGGCAGGAAAACTCTAGCTACAAGCACTCTGTAAATCACACCCTAGATCAGACGTTTTACCTCAGCATTTCATGTAAGACATGCAATGATACTGAGAGAGGTCCTATTGTGTCTAGGAAAGTAGACAAACACATGCACATAAATAATTAAATAAATCTTTAAAAATGTAACCCCAGATCAACCTTTGAAACACTTCCACATCTAATGCAGAAGCATCAAGTGTGTGCATGCGGTTGTGTGCCTGGTCTCAGAAGGCTTTCATCTTGTGAAGGTGACACCCACGCAACTGAAAAGGTCCCTTTCTGTTCTCCACCAGCCTCAGGAGCCTCTATTCTCCTCCCCGCTTCATAGGGACTTCTCTGTGTTTCACTAAAGTCCTCCCAGCCTTCTGCTAAAAGGATATGTGATTATTTAGGGCCCACCCAAGTGATCTAGGACACTTCTACACTTCAAGATGCCTGTGAGGAAACATGATACAGAGGTGAGAACTAGGGACATACTGTCCCTCTTGTGAACATATCCCCACAGCTTCCTGGAGCAGGATGTCAATTCCTTAGCCACATTTTCTTCCTGTTCAACTCTTTCCACATCAGAAAGGGCTTCAGGAAGTCCACCATGTATTGAAAAGACCCCTCATGTGGAGATCAGAAACATCAATAGTGGTGTGATACATACCCCTTTATCTAGTCAATTGTCAAAGGGTCTTGAGGAATGACCTGGCTGATCTCTTCTAAGTTAGAGCCCCTAAGACTCCTAAGACATTTTCTCAATCACTCTCCCCAGGGGTCATTGAAAAGACAGAGAAGAGTCCTTCTGCTCAAGTCACCTGATAACATTACTAAACATTTTAAGAGATTTTTTTTCCAATGGTTGTTATAACTGATGTGATGTTAATACTTACAGAGAATGAGGAAGCCTTAGAACCCATAGTCTCCTTGGTACTCATGTGGCATCAGATACCACAAACACACACACACACACACACACACACACACACACACCCCAAAGCACTCACCAAACAGATGCAGAGCACAGTCCTTGTCAAGGAGCTGGAGAAGTCATCCTAACTGAATCCCAGCGGTTCTGTGAATCAAAGGCTGCCTATGTCAATGAAGAACTTTCTTCCGAAGTACAAGGTCTAGTGTGGTGATGCTTTCTCTGTCTTATTATCCATGCCATATTCCATCTTTTTGTTTGTTTGGGGGTTGCTGTTTCTGAACTGTTTGACAGATAATTTGTCAATTTACTGAGCATGTTTTTTTGAAGAAGAATCATACTCAAGAAATGGCATCATAGGCCATCATAACTCCTGCATCTAATTTTGTTGGCTGGAGACAAGACTCTGAGCTTATGATGTGTTGGGATGAATCCTTAAAGTCTTGACATTTTAAGGGCCAATAAAAACATGAAACCCGAGAGAAATGATGGTGGATTGAAGATGGACAAAGACTTTTATATACACCTCTCATCAAGAAAGTGAAGTAGAATCTGATTCCTTTGGCCAAAAGAGAAAAATAGAAGACACTTAAGACATGGCTGGTGCGCTCTTGCTCTGCTTAGAGAAAGCATACATCTATATGCTGTGCTGGTGATCATATGGTACCACCACAGGAAGAGCCACACCCAGACACCCCACCACACAGTGCTGAGGAGGTAAATGGTAGCCAGAGTCAACTGGCAGCTATGGGATGGAGGCATTGTGCTGTTCATCACCAGCCACTGTGAAGTTTTCTGATAAGGTTCACCCATCCCATCTGTTTCCCATCACACTTGTGCACTGAGAAATGATCATAAATCCTATTCTTAGCCACCATGTCAGCTAATGACACCTGTCAATAGATAAACAAAAGGAGGCATCTTTTTCTACTTGAATGAGTTTCTTCAAAATTCTGAGCCAGTTTTTATAGAATTAGCTACATGATCATGACCTTCCTTTCCAGACACTCTTGGACCCTGACATGTTTCCCTCCAACCTAAAGGAAAGAGTTTATGATTTAGCCAAGTGCCTCTTGCCTCACTCAGTGTTTATTTCTCTTTAGAATGTAATCAGCATGCTTCCTGTACACGTAAATTTATGTTTCTTATGACTGACTTACATTTCACCTCTCCATTTTAAGTAACACAACGAAAATCCAAAAACATTGAAAATTTGTACCAAATGTCTTGATAACTTATATTTGACATCATGTTGATATTTTTACCATATTTCTATAAGGGATTTTAAAAATGAGTAAGATCTTAGCACTAACAGATAGAAGAGAAGCATGTCCATTTAAGCATCTCCCAAGTACTCTTACATTGGGTCTTCAGAGCCAAGTAGGAAATGCCAGTATAATTTACATGTGGGAAAGAAAAAGAAAATTCAGAAGTTAATATAATTTATGTGGTCTCTAACACAGGTCAATGTCTACTAGTCTGTGTGGATGAAATGTTTTCACAAGGTAAAACACACACTAGTAGGAGGTCTTCTTTACTCTTTCAATTTGTATAGGTACCACACCTGTGTGGGAACTCCGCACTACTAGTAAAATAGCTACAGAGAGGTGTTGTTTAGTATGTTAGTTCCCATAATGATGCTATAACCAGCTAAGTCCAACATAATGAAGATCTGTAAACTATATGGCTTAAAAAAACAGACATTGATTTTTCAGGGGTATAGGCTGGGAAGCCCATGGTCAGGTTGCAGATGGATATTTTGTGGTAGAGAACCCATCTCTTGGCTTTGGCTTTCCACTCAATGGTTTTCACATGGCTGACAGGGATCTCTGTGGTATTTTCTGATCTTCTGAGGGAGTTGGTCCCATCACAATGCCCCGAGGACCTCACTTAAACCTAACTGCCTTGCAAAAATTCCACTTCTTAGGGCCATCATATTGAGAATTAGGGCTTTACAGTAGAAATTGAGGAGGCAACATTCAGAACATAACTTCTTTTACTATTTCCTATTTCATTATATTGCTAATGTGAATAAAAATGACCTTCCTTTTACAGAGTGGCAAATTTCTGAAGTCTCACGGTTTTTTCATGTGAAAATGTTTCAGTCAAACATCTGGTACCAAGGTAAAGAGGCCCTGACTGAAGTATGAACTAGATGTGGATGTTGCATCTCACCCCCACTCACACCCACACCCTCCCCAGCTTTAAAAGTTGTTGGTTTTACTCTAATAACAGATTTTGTTTTTGTTTGTGTAATGTGTTCCCTTGAAAGCCAGAAGCTGGTTTTGTAGACCTCAGAGCTTGAATCAAAGGAAATTGTAAGCTGCCAAGTGTGGATTCTGGGGGCAAAAGTGTGTCCTCTGGAAGAGCAATGTAAGCTTTCAACTGCTGAGCCATTCCCCTCATTTCACTCTTAGGTGGTGCATTTGATCAGTGTTTGTTTATAGTCTATCTTGTATTTGTTCAAGAACTCTTTCCCAAATCAAAGTTCATCAAAAAAATCCTTCTTGAAGAGAGTCGGTTACATGTTTAATTCTGCCTATTTCATCCCCAACTTACCAGAAAAGGCATGCGCTTCCTGACAAGTTTGTAGGAAAATGGTGGGTATGGTGATGCTGCTGGTGACTCTCCTGTTATTGCCTCATCATTCTCTTGCCACTAGAAAGTGGTTTAATCACAATTCTTCCCAAGACAAGTGCATTCTGGCCTGGCTGGACCCCAGTGAGCAGACAGGCAGCTCTGCCCTTCTTCCCTTCCCTTTCCCACGCCCAAGATAATGAAGTCTGCACATGAAGACCAGAGTGAGTGCTGGGGAGGAAAGGTCTGCCATGACAAGAACTCAAGGCAGGAGTCAGCCCTCTGCTGCTGGATGAGAACTGATTGGCAGGAAGGAAAGGGCTGTTTCCTGTGACAGTCTAAAGTGCCATTGGAAGAGGCTGCTGGTGTGTCCACTGTTAGCTTCTCTTTCTCAGCCCTGGTTTCATGGGTAAAGTGTGTAGATGGAGCTTAGAAGCAGCTTAACTTTCATATCTCATTGCAATAACCTGCAGACTTGTGGAACGGAGCCCAGATCTTACCACATACAAACGGCAATCACAGACAAACACCAACAAAAGTCTCTAATTTTATTAGATAATTTTACATGCTGGCATTATAATTATATTTAAATTGTCAAAGATGCTTTTCTCTGAAAATATCTAAGTTGCATTAAATATAGCCATTTCATGGACTGAAATGAGCAAGCTATTTCCAAAGGAAATGGTCAAGGTTTGATATTCTGCTCATGAGTAGGTAGGGCTTTACCTCATTGGATGCTTTTGTTGAAAAATTGTCAAGTTTTATCAAGCTTTAAAATGCATGTGTTTTTAATTATGTTCGGAGAGATCATACAGTTGGAAACAGTTACTCTCACAGTGCACTGTGAATCGGCAGGCCTTGATTGCTTACCCAGTAGGACGCCTTTGAATTGGTTAAATCAAATAACTGTCATGTTGGACAATCCAGAGGGGACTAATGAAGTAGAGGGAAGCTGGAGAAAAGCCAAAACTGCTCTGAAATGGGAGGAAGATGACCGTGAAAATGACATAGCATGCAGCTCCCATGAAAACATACATCTGTCCCCATTATGCTGCACAAATTCATCATTCAAATGTCCCCTGCAAAGGAAGGCTATCAGACAGATGAGCAGTTAGTTTAGTTTCTAAAAAACACCAACGATAAAGGACAAACAGTCTAATCTTCGACAAACCATCTGTACTTGACCATACTGGAAAATTCAATTTCAAAAGGTACACACATGAGCTTCACTATGCTTTGTCATTTTTAATACCTACCAGTGCCTAAAATGTTTATTTTATGTGAAATTCTAGGCACCAGTAATTAATTTCAATTAAAAGTAAATTTATTAAGTATCTGTAACATTATAGAATTTTTACACATATTAATACTAGGTTACATGAGTTAATAGAAAATGTAATATTTTAAAGGGATACTTGCTCCTTGTGACAGAGTAAGAATATGGAATTAAATTAGTAAACCTAATAATTTAATCTCTCAACAATCAAATTACCAGTTTGATTTGGTTGACTACCCCACATATTAATACCATGGTTTTACTTTTGTCTTTTAGATTCATGTTGAAATTCAGTGAACATTTTTTTTTTTTGTGATCTCTGGGTTCTCTAGTGCTGTTATGTCTGTGATCCTACGGCCTCAAGTGACGGTCAAGTTACTGTGTCCCTTACTCCCTTGCAGTAAAGAAGGCAACACGATTTCTAGAACTTCAGCTGCCAAAAAGGAAACGTCTTTGCTTTCTTCCCTTACCTAAATTTTGTTGGTTTCGGTCATCATTTCTTTCCATGTAACATTTTAGGAAATATTCACGTTTTAAATATTGTCGTTAACTAATTGCCAACACCACTGAACACTTGGGCAGCTCTCCTCATTGCTGATAGTCACGGCATTCTCTCCAGTACCAAGAGAAACCATACATTTCTAAGAAATGAACCCCTTAGAAAGAGTTGCCATTTTATCCGGAGGATCAAGCCAACAACTTTAAAGTTCCTTACATTAGACTTGTCCTCGTATGTTACTGAATATCTTTTTAATTTCTTTCTTCTCTGAACAAACCATGTGTTCTTAGGAATTATGTGGCCCCACAGTATCTTACACAACCTCTTGATTCTCGTGGTGAAAATTTCCCTAAAATATTTCCCTGAAATACTGAAAAAGCATCCCTGTCAACAATGGAGGGGTTTCCACACACTGTTGTCAAAGCTCCATAATTTTATATAGTTTAAGTAATATTATCTAATCATGTATTCATATTAAAGTTGTCCTCAGAATTATTTAACGGTTAAGAAAATTAATTTACTAAGGACAGATGTGGGGATGTAGAGATGACTCGGTGGGTAAGAATGCACACTGCTCTTACAGAGGACCTGACTTCGGTTCCAAGCACCCAGGTCAGACTGGTCACAATAACCTGTAACTGCATTTGCAGAGGATCTGATGCTCTCTGACGGCCTCTGTGGACACTGACCTTACACACACAAAACCACACACAAACACAAATATGACTAAAAAAAAATCAATATTTAAAAATAAGGAACAGATGTAAGCCAACATAATTAAAACACAGCTTGTGATTTCACAACAGCATCCTTAGCCGTTTACAGATGTGAATGCATTCGTTAAGCTCAGCGAGTCTCATCGTACCAATGAGAAAGATGAGATGGAAGAAAATGAAGAATGTGCTGAAATTCACAGAAGCAGAGCGTGACATTGGGACCCTGCAAGCCAGCACTTCAACGCAGCGATGACACTGTCAGGAGAACAAAAAGTGAGAGCAGTCAAGCAACTGCAATCCCTCATTGCTAGTGTGCATCAAGTGTTTTTAAAATAGTAAATGAAAATGTTACTTCTGAACCTCTATGCACAGTAAAATCCTTTCCTTATCTCCTCCTAACAAAACTCCTGGGAATCTTAACTATTTTCCAAATGTCAGCAAATCTGTGTGTGTGTGTGTGTGTGTGTGTGTGTGTGTGTGTGTTTCTCCCCTTCAAAATTTTTGTTTCTCTTTCCCAAACTAAAAGGAGTACATTTATTTAATAACGAAAGATATGTTGTGCACTCTCTGATTTATTCTCAGAAATCAGATCCATTATCATGAACTATTAATTGTGTTAGCAAGGAAATATGCAGAATCTATAATGTGTCGCAAGTTACTATGGTGGTGGAAAGATCACACGTAGTTGAGTGAAATATATTTTATCTGATGGAATCTAAACTGAATTTAGAGGTGAGATAAAAGCAATCTAAGCAAATTCTTACTGTACCAGGCAGAGAGGAAGACTCAGAGGAGCCTGGAAGTTTCCATTTTGGTCTTGGCTGCCTGAGAGGACAACAAAGACCTGGGCTAATGTTCCGATGGGTGTGAGATAGCCCCCAGTGTGGGTTTCTTAAGACAGATCATTTCAAACAGAGAAAAACTATCAACAGCTGAGGTGAGCATGTGCCTGGAATAGTTACAAGTGGAAATGGAGGGGAAGAGAGACAAGAGGAGATGAGAAGGCCGGGGGATGGGGGTGAGGTGGCAGAGAGGATGGGCGCTCAGCTTCAGCTCCCTCTGCCAGAGGTGGGTGATGATGGATGATGATGGATCATAACCACAGAACTGACAGAACCCTGTGTGTCTTCGCAGCCTCTCCCTTTCTTCCCTTTCTTCCTGTCCCAGGCAAAAAGATCTAAGCAGGAATGAAGAAAAACCAGAGAACTGTACAAATTTGTCAAATGCTGTAAGCAAAAATCACAGAACTCTGGACTCAGGGGACTCCGGGGAAGTAAATAGAAGGCTGTGCTGAAATATAGACAAGTGCAGCGCACTGATGCTGAGGAGCACGGTGCTGGAGAAAGGGGGCCTTCAATGACGTCTGACCTCCACAATTAAAGAAGGGGCTTGTTCGTTCCCGAGGGGAGACTGAAGCCCACAGAGGCAATGTGGGAGCTCAGTTTGGGACACAGAAGTAGAACACTGAAATTCTAACAGTGTCCAACTACTACATCCCACACCTTCCTCCAGGAACACTCTAGTTCAGGCCAATATCACCTCTCCGTTTGTTATTGCAACAATTCCTGGCTAACTTTCCTTCCCTTTGCCTCCTACGTGAATTCTCTCCACTCCCTGTGGTAATCGCTGTGAAAACTATATGGAGTGAGTTAGATCGCCTCGCTCCTACAGCTTAAACCCTAATTTGCAGTAAGCTGGAGGTTATCATGGCCTCTTACTTGGCAAGCAACACCTCTCCAATCTCATAATCTCATCCTAAACCAGTATGTCAGACCCTCTTAGCTGTGCCAACGTGTGGTTTTATCATCAGCCGGGGGACTTGGCTCCTTTTGTTTTTTTTAAGTTGAAAAATCTGCCAAGTTTTGGGTGGGACTAGCTTGGGCCTCCAGTTCGGCGTAGCTCCCCCTCAGCAGGGCTGGAAATGCATCTCAATGGCAGAGAACCCACTCGATGTGCACTAAGCCCGTCTGGGCTCAATTTAGTTCCTCAGAAAGGAAAAATTAAAACAACAAAATAGCAGCAGGAACAATGGAAAATGAAAGGTTTAGAAAATGGAGAATGAAATGAGATACAGAAAATAAAATAAAAGATTCAAAGCAAACAAAGATGAAAAGAATTAGAAACAGCACGAGCAACGGCAGGAAAGGAAGAGTGAGGAGAGAGAATAAATAAAGGAAAACAGGAAACAAAATTATGATAGAAGAAGAAAAGACAGAAAAATAACAGTTAAAGAAGAACAGGGCAAGTTATAAAAGGAAATTGGAAATCCACGAGGACAAAACCTGAGTGCAATAATCAGTTTAGGGTAGATTGCAGGCCTGAGTGTGATTTTGAAATGATGAAGTTTCTAGAATGTGGCATGCAAGAATGTCTCCACACTCTTGGAACGGGGCAAATGACTAAGATAGGGTGTAATTTGATCACCCTGAAAGAACAGCCTGATACATTGGACTCAATATTGTACACGTTGGGTCACGGAAGAAACAAAGAAGGCGCAAAAGTGGGCTGAGGAGAGGGGCAATGTGTCTGCCACCCACAAGCCTCGCGAGACCAGAGCACACAGAGCATCGTAAACAAGAAAAGAGCATGCAGAGGAGGGAAGCAGTCATGGAGAGTGGATTCTTGTAATTCCCAAGAGAAGAAACGGGGTCACACAATGACAAGACAGCACACCTTGAAAGGAAGAAGACATTAGAGAAAGGAGTGTGTTATAAATGGGGCCTACTGGATGAGTAGGGACGGCAGGAGGTAAGGCCAAGGAAAGATAGATAGCTTTGGAGTTTTATAGGTCTTGGGTTTATGGCTACAAAATATTTCCTAGAAATATCAAACTATTCCTATGTTTTGGTAGAACACAGAAATATATATGTTAATTCTACGCATACAAATTTCTTAAGCCTACACTTCATTCGCAAATGATTGAAAGTAGACTTAGAGCTAAATAAAATCTGAGAGTAGAATTCCAAAGCCAGAAATGCCATACACACTGGGTCCAAGAGAGGTAAAAGAAACATTACCAATCCAGCTTGCAATGTGGGTCTTATCGATAATCAAGTTTCTTTACAGTACAAATAAAAAGGGACCATAAAAGGAGGAAAGCTGATTCTTCTGGGAAGCAATCGTGTTTAATTAGCTCTTTATAAGTGGTGTGATAATTGGCAGCATTCAAACTGCTGACAGCTAGGCTTTTGCCGTCCTTTTTTTTTTTTATTTTAATTCCCTTTTTCCCCATGCTTCTTTTAAAGGAAGATCAAAGCTTTTATAGTGAGTGAATGCTAATGGCGCATACATTTATGGGAGACACTTTAAAGTCCTTGAAAGGCTGTACAGGAGAATGTTCTTTATTCCCGAATGTCTGCCTGTTAGTGTATTTGACACTATTAGCAGGAATTATCTCTATTCCCCTTCTCCTTTTAAAAAGAAAACAAGTCTACTTTAACATTTTGAAATGTTGGTTAAAACGCCAGTTGAGTAACCTTTTTGCATCTCGCATGGGATCTTTACTTTGAGCTGCAAATCACCACAAAGTTAATGAGTCTCTTTGCCCCGCGCATGCGTCTTTGTCCACATTGTATGTTGCTAGGAGGGCCTGAGCCTGCCACACAAGCTTGGGAAAGTGATTAGCCCCTCTTGTGGAATATCTGTAGCTCTGACAGGTGGGAGGTGTTGCACTTGTGGTTTGTAAAGACAGAGTAGAGTATTTTCAATTGGACAAAAACATTTCCCAGATTCTTAGATGAACAGTTTTCTTGAAATAATAAGATCTACTCATGGCAGCTTTTGCAGGATTCCGGTAGGGTTCTTGCAGAGAGCTGCGACGGATAAAGACGAGAGCTGAAGAACTTGCTTAGGAGGAATTAACTTCCTGAAGCATTGGCTGGAGCTTCCAGTGTGTGGTCCTCAGGCTCCGCTCTTGGAGTGCGGATTATAGCATGTTTCTAAGTGTTTATTGGAGCCACATCTCAAGGGTTACTGTGTATACTTGACCACTCTGCCTGAGATGTAGACATCACTCACCTATTAACTGATGCGCATTACTTTTGTTGAAGACATATAAGAGTAAAGAAAATACAACACACAAAATACGGATGGGGCTCAAGTGTGTTAGGGTTTTATTAATTCCTTCCAATAATGTTTCACATTCTCCTCTCAAAAAAGAAAAAAAAAAAGCAAAAGAAAAAATACTGCATTCCATTAAAGGATACTTGACTAACTAGAAGAATGCAAACAAAAGTAAGTACGACCAAACAGAACATTCCAGTAGGGACAAACCTGATTTAGAAATAATCTGGCCTTGTCCTGTATAAGAAGAAATATCTCCCCCCAGGCCAAGCATGGGCAGGAGTAGGAGGAAACCCCTCAAGTAAGGCTCGGAAGCCAGAACCTAAGCTGCCCACCAAGTCTGGAGGCTCAGGAGCACAGGAGCAGAAAGCACAGCAGGAGTGGGCTGCCTGCCTTGTGCTCTCTGCTCTTAATCCAGCTCACCTTTGAGACTATTGCGGGGGATAAAACTGAGGGGCCAAAATGGTGGTGATTTGGACAAGAAGACAATAAACTTACTCTTGACTAAATTTCCACCTGCCGACAATACACACAGAAAAGACTGCTAGAAAAAATATGAGCTTTGCCCCTAAAGGACTTTGAGCTATTATTTTACAATGCTGGAAAAACTAACATGATAAAAATATGCCATGAATTGAGACTGGTGGGGGGATTAAGGTCACCGAAGTCTGTTTTGGTCAGAGTATCCAGAAATCTGTTGATTGTACCAACCAAGGAAAGCAAGGATTATCTCCATAGAGCATGACATACAGGAAGAGTCACGAGAGAAGAGAGGACATTTCTAATAATGGCCCACACGTCCTACTGATTCAATATCCTGGGTATTTTGTATTTCGAGGACCAACTTTTGTTTGATGGTGGCATTTGTAGAAGCCAATCTGTGTTCAACCCCCTATCCACTGTCTGTTGAAAGTAGACATATTTCTGAAACCTGAACAGAGGGCACTGTCCTCAATTCTATTCCGGTTGAGCAACACGATGACTGTTATTCAATATATGAATATCTCTCTAGGTCTCTATGGTAACAAAGACATGTTTTGGCAGTGATTGCAGTGGGTCCCGTGATTGAAAGTGTGATAAGAATTATTATTATTATTTTTAAATTCCAGGCAGTTTGCCAACATTTTAGAAAGCCATCATTCTTTAAGCCTGTGATTTTAATAAACTGAAAAAATTTTAAAGGAAGAACTCCCCTAGTGAGGAAGGCTACTTTCTATTGCAAATTATTCTAGAACATCTTGTATTATGTTGGCAAAGAACCAGTGTTAATGAAGTCCTTTTCAAAGTTAGGTTGGGAACTGATTTGTAAAATGTGTGATGATCAACTTGTAGTATTTGACCATGTGTAAAACTCTGAGCTTAGCTGTGGACTAGTTCATGCTACACAGCCACATTACAGAAAGGAGGGCCCTAGAATGTGAGTTGTCATGGAGACATCACAAGGTCACTCAAAATCAGTTTAATTTAACCTGATTGGTAAGCCTGCACTCTTAATCACTTTACTATATTATTCAATTTTCAGTTATTCCAATACAGCCTGGTTAAAGTGTCAAGAAATTCTAACACCAATGTTCTTGTTCTGAAATTACATTGTGTTGTGTGTGTTTAGAAGTTTTTACAGGTCTTATAGCATTCTAAGCATCTAAAGTCATTTCTTTCTATCAAGAGATAGATCTTGTAGCAGTCTGCATAGCTAATGTCTGTCAAGAGATAAATCTTACAGCATTATATGTACCTAACGTCATTCTTTCCATCAGGGGACTTAGGATTACTTTTCTTCTGCCTGGGCTTACCCTGAGTGAAGGAGCTATCTCAAACACCTGATGCCTAAACATGGCTTTGCTCATTTATAGAAGGGAGGTTAGAACATAGGAACCGCATGCTGCTAGATTGCACACCAGACTCTTAAGTGCCCACTACTTCACTCTTTGCTGATCTATGATGCATAGTCTGTGCTCATTTTACTTCTGACTTGGGAGGGATCTCAGCCAAGCTTCTGAGGGGATGTGGCATCTCCCCTGCCAGGTAAGTATTTTTTTTAATTTTTTTTTTTTGGTGTTTTGAGACAGGGTTTCTCTGTGTAGCTTTGTGCCTTTCCTGGAACTCACTCTGTAGACCAGGCTGGCCTCAAACTCACAGAGATTGGCCCGTCTCTGCCTCCTGAGTGCTGGGATTAAAGGTGTGCACCACCACTACCCGGCAGATGTGGCATCTATATGGATGTGGCAAGCCCTAGATAAATGTGTGGCATCTGATGTTTGGTTCAAGGCACCTCCTTTCTCTCCTAGAAGACAGTAGAGTAGACAGGTGGATACAGACCACTTTTTGTTGGCTAACTCAACAATATTAGTCCTTATAAGTGCTTCCAGGACTATTACTGTCTTTCTGAGCAACTGTGAATGAATGAGAACAGTCACCATCCTTCAGGGAAGGAGATGATCTCCATGTGAGGATGGACTCTGAGAGGGGCACAGGTTACGTCTGTCACCAGGGTATGCCCTTGTACTCCGATGGCCTTGCACAAGCACGTGCAGCCTCCCTGGCCCCCTTTAGACCCCTGTGCACAAAGTAGATATGGAAACCAGACACTTGTGCCCTGGGTATGTAACAGTTGTAGTTGACAAAATTTAGCAACTGTAAGACATAAGAAAAACCCTGAGTAGAAATGAAACTATGCTAGTTGGAAGTAATAGCAGAGGAAAGGAGGTAAACTTATGGAACTCACTCCTTTCTTCTTCTGCCCTGTCTGAGTCCAGCAAGGGCTTCTTTTAGGCCATTGTTCTCCTGAAGCTGGACAGTGGAACTACCTGGAGTGGCCAGTCTTAATCCTCAGGCCCTGTCTCAGGCCAGACAGAGGAGAAACCCGACAGACAGCCAGACTCTGCAGATGCCACAGGTGACAGTGTGGGATGCTGAGAATCGTGGCACGCTTCAGTCAACCCTGGAGCTGGACTTGGAATCAGGTTAAAGCTGTGCCTTCTCCCGTCTTTCTCACTGCATGAGTCTGCAGGACTCAAAGTATTTGCACTCTACAGGGTCCATTTCATTACCTTTAAATTCTTCACTACTGAATATAACTCAAATCAATGATCTCTCCTCAGGTCTATCAAATGGCTGAAACCACATGTTGCTCCATGTGTTACTTTTCTCACGGCCGTGATGAGGAGAGTCAATGTAAAGAAGAGGGATGGCCTCTGGTTCAGTGTGGTGGAGCACTCCATTATCATGGGGCTGGGGACCACATGGCAGTGGGAGTGGCTCGCAGCTATGTGTTGGGATTACCATTACTTGTTCACATTTGAGTGGGTCAGGATGCTGAGATAGCTCAGTCAGAAGCTGAAGGGGCTATCACCATCAAGGTGCATATCCTGGGTACCCACCTCTTAAACTGCACTTTTCAGAGGTCTGCAACTTTCAAAATGAGCACCACCAGCAGGGATTCAGGCCTACAAAGCATAAGCCGTAGGGGTCCTTTCACGTCCAAGCCATGAGCCTAAACAATTAAACAGTGCATTGTAGACATTATCAACTTTTCAGAAAGCTCTTACTGAATAACAGCAAATGACCATGACTTTGGTGCAGAAAAGGAGCTTTACACACACACACACACACACACACACACAGAGAGAGAGAGAGAGAGAGAGAGAGAGAGAGAGAGAGAGAGAGAGA
>CABHPH010141540.1:3668-29649 GCA_902168325.1 Peromyscus nudipes | reverse complement strand
AGAGAGAGAGAGAGAGAGAGAGAGAGAGAGAGAGAGAGAGAGAGAGAGAGAGAGAATTCTTGAAGAAATAATTCAGCTTGGGATAACCCCCTCTTAAAACTTTTAGCTACAGTAATTGCCAAAAGAAAGCTTTAGCACCAAATCAGCATTTCGCTTTGTGAAAGGGCTGTTTAATAATTCACAAATGCTCCATTTGCAGAAATACAGTGGTGCCAATAACAGCGCCATTACTGGGGTGCAGCGCTATCTAGTGTATTCGGCAAACCACACTTAACAGAACAAATATTTTTGGCTGTAGAGGGGAGGCTCTCCAAACACAAATTAATCTCCTTAATGCATTTTCCTTACCTTCATGAGAAATCCATTATGGGCTCTTAAGTCACACTCCACACATTGTTAGGGCTTTATGTGATGTGGGGTTGGCACAGAGCTGGTTTTTCTTTCACACTGTGGGTATAAAAACAATGAGCTGGGTGGTTTGGAGCCAGACTCCTTAACCACTAGGTGAGAACTGGCTATCCAGAGAAGCTGCATATTCCTAAGAGCTCAAGACACAAGACCTCAAATTCTGTTGAGAGTCTCAAAAGTCAGTCTCTTCACTTGTTCGAACTTTTCCAAGTATCCAGAGAACTGTCAGTTTTAAGCACCCTGATCCTGTAAATTGACTAGAGGAAAAATGTCCTGACAGGAGGCTGATCCTTTCCATCCATGCTTAAGTCCTTGTCGGAGTAGGCAGTACCACGAAGAGGCCTTGGGACAGGAGCCACGGCAGACTGTGGCCATAAGGGCTCCATGTTATCAATGGTGTTACACAGTCTTGCGTTGTTGTGTCCAGTCTTCATGGTGCATGCATTTCTTTACAGTGGGGCTAAGCTGACAGTCATTTGTCCAGGACTGGATGACCTCATCAGCCAGGTCCAAGCACAGAGTAGTTCAGTGTATACCACCTCTCCTGCGTTAGGATGTACAAAGGCCTGGTGTGTCCTGGTGGTGTTTGATGGGACATGAAGCCAGTTATGAGAGTGCAAGGAAACTTCACGAAGCAGATGCATGATCCTTATGAAGTTGTGTACAGTTTGGTGACTGAATGCTCTTCACCTTTCTTCAATGTCTCCAGTTCCTGCTTTGTAAAACCATTCAAACACCACCCAGATTTTATTTTCTTTAAAATGGAAGTCAAATGTCAGCCTTCAGCATAGGTTGGAGTGGAACGTCTGTCCTATCAGTAAACACAGCTTCTGTGAGATGTCATCTGGAGGCAGAATACAGAGAAGCCTTGCTACCACTTGGGGGACATTCTTGTTGGAATGGCAGGCAACATAGGCATCTTCAGCGTACAGTCTACCCTCAAGTACTCCTATGGCTCAACAGAACTGCAGCAGGAGTCAGGAGCAGCATGGAAGTCACTGATACCCACACATGGGACCCATCACATCCTTCAGTTTAAGGCCAAGTGTTTCCAGACACATTGCATACATACATCGCAGGGCCTAGACATTCAGAGTTGCCAATCTACAGCCCCGAGCATGACTAGTTTACCATAAAAGCAAGTGCTGGAACATCAGGTGGGTATTTCCACATTCTGGGACGATTCCACTAAGTAATCAGCCATCATATTAAAATTCAGAGCAGTCAAGAAGGGCTGTGACTATGGCCTCAGAGCCACCGTGTTAGTTATGTAAGGTCACATAATGCTGGAATTACTTTTTTTCAATTAACTGTCTCCAGCAGTCTATGAATTTTCTGTTAGTCATGAACTCTCAACCCAGGAAAAAATCTAATGTGTGCTGTGACTAGTTTCCCAAGCTTTGCAGTTAATGAGTTTTCTAGCCTAGTGGCTAGAAGTCAATGTTCTTTTTACAGTAAACCTAGTAAAAGAAAGTATTTTATCTCCGAAGCATCAGCTTAATCGTTACTTATTTCATTTAAGGAGCACTTTCTATTCCAGCTGAACAGATGAAAATATAGAAAACAAGTGAGCCTTTCTTTGTACTCCTTGGCCATTACAGCTGACACAAATTAGGTCATGTAAATTTCTTGCTTAAATTTAAACCAAAGAAACAAACAAAATCTTTGCGCATTCCTAGTTGTATTAATGAGACTCTAGCTATTTATCCATGTCACCAACAGCTTAAATCACTGGTATCTGCCACCTCGCTCATGTCTGCTTGGGCTATTGCTTATCCTCCTGTAGCTCCTCCCCTTTTCCTGTTACCAGGGTTTGAGTGCTCAAGGCTGCTGCTTGCATGGTACCCACCAAACATCTCAGCAGTCCACTTGTGAGTATGTTACAAGTAAAGCATTGAAAGTGCAATTACGGATCTGGAGATAGGAGATTAGCTTGGATTTTCTAACTGGGCTCAATATAAGCACATAGATGCCTACATGGGAGGCAGAAGCATCAGAGTCACAGAAAGAAGATGCAGCAAAAGAAGCAGAGGTCAGAGAGAGGAGAGATGCTCCTCGCTGTAAAAAATGGCACAAAGGGGGTACTGGAGAGACAGCTCAGCAGTTAAGAGCACTGGTTGCTCTGCAGAGGACCCAGCTTCAGTTCCCAGCACCCACATGGAAGCTCATGACCATCTCTCACTCAAGTCCCAAGGGATCCAATTTTTTCTTCTGACTCCACATGAAACAGGCACACCCATTCAGTCAAAGCAGTCCAACACATAAAATAATAAAACCAAATAAACCTTTAAAAATAATAATAAAATAAACACACTTCATGAACGTGTGTTAAGTCTCTACACTGATGTCACCTGCTACAGGACATATCAAGACAGTATCTCCTTCCATTTCCCAGCATACACCAACCTCCCCTCCAATGAGGGACTTTCTCTCTAGACCTTGGGCGTAGGAAAGAAGACCTTTTCTAAGACTGTGCTTCCCTTTGCCCCTAGTCTCCTGGACCAGCCAGGCACTTAGTAAATAGCTGTTGGACAGATGAGCTAGATTAGAAATGAGGAAGGTAAACAGATTCATTTGAAAAGCTAATTATTTTCAAAAATATGTCTGCCAGGCATTCCAAGTATGTCATTGCTGTGAGCTTTTTAATCCTTACCCACACTGTCCTGCGATACAGAATGGTCTTCAGAAAGACTTAAATAAAGACGAGATGGGAGGAAAGATATATGAAGCCTCCCCCACCCCTGTCTTCTTCAAAAGTGTTAATTAAGTAACTGACCACTGCAAACACAAGCAACCTACACATCTGACTGGCTGGAGCCTCCCCCACTGCCTGGATTTCAGGGTCTGCAAGGTCTTCACATCTTAAATGGATGGAAATGTTACAGGAGAATGAACACCAGGGATTTTCAGAAAGGTGGAAATTGATGAAGTTGGGTTTAGGACTGTGAGAATCAATGATCCTCACTTCATAATAAGAGCCCTGGATTCTCAGAGCACTAAAAGTGAAGCAAGCTATTTTATAACCTTACAAAGTCTGACCTTGGCTTAGAAAAAAGGCAAAGATGGCTAGCACAAACTTGGTTCAAAGGAGTAATTATTATAGTCCCTCATTTCATTAGCTCACTGCCTCAATTTCTCATTGACTAAGCTCTTCAGGAAGATACAATCTGCCTCGTGGGACTCCATCATTGCCTCTCCCCTGCCCAGATTATCCATCTTATGAGTTCAGCATGAAAAGCCTTATCTGATATAAATTCTAGTCTCCCAGTTCCCTCCTTTTCTGAGAGTAGGCTGAGTCATATAGCAGATAGCCTGTAAATTTCCAATCCAAGATTAACTGAGTGAACCTAGAGGATCAGACACCAAGAACTGGGGAAGACAGGGGCTTAATGCCTCCTGCTTCTCTGTGGTTCTCTGGTGAGCTCTAAATGTACTTCTTACTGGCAATGGATCATAATGACTTGTTTCTTGCAGGATTAACTGGCTAATGCCACCAACGGTCTTTTTTTTATACCTAGGCCCAAATAGCCATCAGGCTAAGTGCTCTGATCCCATAACAGCCCTAGCTCAGTGAGCTCCTTCAGAAAGCAACATGTGAAGCTCTTTCACTCATAGTTTATTCCCAATTCTTCATCCAACTGTTGCTGACATAGATCATCCATCATCATGGAGAATTTGAGGTTGTTTTACAGCCTCTGTTAACACATATAATACACTGTATGGAATATTCTTCTTTATGTAATAGACTGGGAAGAAGTGTGTTTCTGGGTAGTTTCTATTTCCTATCAAATGTCAAGTGTAGGGGTGGGGTGTGGTAGCCATGCTTGTATGTGCACATGGGTGTGGACAACACTGCAGGATGTTGGGAGATTTCATCCATGCATCTCCACTTTATTGCCTTGGAACAGGGTTTCTCAATGAACTTGGAGCCAGGCTGGCTGGCCAGCACTTGGGATTACCTACCGCATACCACCCCCTACCACGATGGCATATACTGCTTGTACAGCCACGCCTGGCTTTCTATACAGGTGTAGAAGACTCAAACCTAGGCCTCATGCTGGAATCAAGGGCTCTGGCTCCCCAGGCATTCTTATCAATCACAATTTTCATTTGCTGATATGTTTAAAGACTGTCATTGTAAAGGTTCTTCAGGCTAATTTAAAAGCATAAACTCATATTGGTATATAAAATTAATAAAAATTTCTTAATAAATGTATATATATGTATGTATAAAAGCATAAACTACATTTGTTCAAAGAAATAGTTTTAGTTTCCATTTTGGGTGACGTATAAATATGGTGTGAAGATACATTATTTTATTCAATGGCTCTATTTTATTTGACACATAACATTTATGCCTTGTTGAAAAGCCTAAATTTTTATTTCAGTGTTTTTATGTTAGCTTGAACTTTTACAAAATACCATTTGTTTATATATGAAATATATAAACCTTGAAAATATCTTTTATCTATTAACCTGATGCTGTTCTTCACTTCAGATCTGAGAGGAATCATTTCCTACATTAAGGAAGTTGGCACCAGGTCATTAGAGGGTTCCTCAACCTTCTTCCTCACTGACAGTCTTACGTGACAATGTCTGATAGAAAATCCCTACATAAGAACATGTGTGCTGTGGTCTCTAGATCCACTCCACTCCAGATGTATTCTCCTGACAGGGAAGAGAGTGAGCACTTGGATAAGTGCCATTTTCCACACTGGTGATGAAAGGATGACCTGGAACATGCTAAGTGTGTGCTCTGCCTCTGGGCCACATGGCCAGGACCTTGTGTGGGCATTTTCTCCTGTGTTCCTGGAGACTGAAGTCACAGACAGCCTCAGACCTGCTTGTCAGTCTGCATGATGCTCTCAGATCTGTATCCCCAGCCCAATATATTGATGTCTCCATAAGAGAAAATAATACTACAACACAAAGAAAAGCCATAAATCATGACTTTCTCACTTCAAAGAGGAGTCTAATGATAAAATAAGTTAAATGATGTTTCCTTTGAATATTTTAATGAAAGTCCCAGGAATTTAGAGCTATTTTACTACCAGACCGAAAATACTCATCCCGAAGAGCTCAAAGTGGAAAAACTTTGCCTAGCGTCCCAGACTCATAGCTGCCATCCCCTGGGATACAGGGAGCTTAATGGAACTTCAGATCTGCTCTAAACATTCTTCTGTGCTCTGTCAGTATTGTGCAAAACGTCAGGCTTTCCTCAGCTTTCTTTGCCTGGAAAAGCTAGATCCTTGTCAATTATTTAAAGTCAAAAAAGGTTACATCTTCTTCCAACAGGAGTGGTTTAGCTGCAACTGTTAGAATCCAAAGACTATGGCCAAGATGTCAAATGCACAGCACACATTTTTCAACTACCTGGTCTGCTACCAGATTGCCTTACTCAGCAGACTGAAATTCTCAAAAAGATCAAGTGAAATGGCTTAAACTGTGACTTTGGGGGCCCACATGGTTGTCTATATGTGAAAACAAAATAGTCTTTTACCAAAAGCACACCTTTCAAAAAACAGTATTGTGATAAGCTGGGGGACTTGGCTGAGCAACTAAAAGCACTGGCTGCTCTTGCTGAGGACCTGCACTCAGTTCCCAGCACCCACCCAGCAGCTCACAGTCATCTTTAACTCCAGCTGCAGGGAATCCAAAGCCTTCTTTCTTGCCACCACGGGCACTGCACACACTTAGTGCACAGGTGTAAATGCAAGCAAAACACTCATACAAATAACATTTAGAGTAAATAATAAAAAATTTTAGTGTGCCATCCTTTTGGAGAGCTTGAGTTTCAAGCCTTTTAGTCTGACTTCCCAGTGTCCCTGAGTTTTGGTATAAAAATGAACTAGCTTACTTAATACTGAAAGTATAGTCTCCACTAGTAGACCCTCGTCTGGCATGTTGCTGATTGTTCTGGCGTTTGGTGACAGGCACTGGGGAAATCTGCCCCTCAGCAAAAGAAATTCTAACGTTTTGATTCTTTCCTGATTAAAAACCAAGCATTATGACAGTTAAGAGAGAACTCAGAAGTCTACATGGCCCCACAAGTCACCAGGTTCCTGGAAATTACTGGGGAAGTTCAGAAAACCAGTTTTGTTTCACACCGACCTGTGCACACTTAATAAATTTGAAGAGGTTTCCAGTGTTATTACTGCATATAAAACATGGATAGCTAATTAGCCTCTGTTGAATATTTAATGTGCTCCTCTGTAATACAATTTTTAATGATAGAGAGTATATCAAGTTAATATTACAGGAAGCAAAACCTGCAAACTGAGGCTTCTCAATTGCCGCCAGAGGAAACTAACAACCACCGTGGGTTCCGTGAGGCATCAATAATTCAGTCAACAGATGGCACCATGTGCCACCAAAAATGGTTCTCCTTTGCACTCATTTGTCTGGAGATAAAAGTGGAATTATGGCTTTTTATGTTAATCTATGTATATTACTTAGACACTAAGATATTTCAGTAAAACAAGCTTGAGCCCTAAGAGAATATAAAAGATTATTTTGTGATTTCAAAACTTCACTGTTTCTATTTCAATCTATATCAAGGCCATCTTAAGTTTTTAAACCCAAAAGTCAGTTTTACTCAGATCTTTGTTTAATTTACTTTTTCATTTGAGTCCTCTTTGCAAGAGTGACCTGTAACTGGAGAGCCTGGCTGGTCACAGCAGGGGGTTTGTTCGCTCACACACTGGGCCTTCCTTTCCATGTCATTGGCAGCTTGATTTTGAATCCTCTTGGCAAAAGAGATGACAAGTGCCCATAGATGATGCTCTTAAGTGCCCTGTTATAATGCCACACTTGCAGGTATGGTTAGCAGGGCGAAGATTTTTACTTGGCCAATCCTGCTGTCAGGGAGCTATAAAGCTACACTGTGCTGTGATCACAGTCCCTGCATGGACATACATCAACCTTGGAAATATATAGCCAATACTGTAAGCACAGTTCATTTATGGATGTGTGTGTGTGTGTGTGTGTGTGTGTGTGTGTGTGTATGTAGATGTGCATGAGTATGTGTCTGTGTGTGCATATATGTGTGTATATGTGTGTTTGTACATGTGAGCATGTATGGGTGTATGTATGTCTGTGTGTACACAAGTGTATGAACATGTATGTGTGAGTGCATGTGAGTGTGTATGAGTGTGTACATGCCTACATGTGTACCTGTGAGAGCATGTGCAGTATGCAGAGGCCAGAAGGCTACCTATGTGCTAGTCTTCAGGTGCCCCTCACCTTAGTTTTGAGGCAGGGTATTTCACTGGCCTGGAACTGACTGGCCAGTGAGCCCACTCAGAGCCCAGACTGGCCACCTGTCTCCACATCCCAACATAGAGAATAAACTTGGCTTCTCATCATTGTGAAGCAAGCACTTTGCCAGCTGAGCTGTCCCTCAGTCACCTTAAATAAAATTCTAAAGTCAACGTGCCCAAGTTGTCCTGACTCCAAAACTAAGTTCCTGGTGTTTGCAAGGACATCAAGTGGATGTGACATAAAAATGAGGGGATATTGCTAATAATTATAAAAATAACACTGGCCCGTATTGTCATGTCTCTACAATAGATTAAAAGCCTCAACAAATTTACCCATCAAATACCATAAAAGGTAATGGAAGGGTAGAGATTTTTATTGGATTATTATTCTGAGTTATGAGTTTAACTACATTATGACACAGTGGGAAACAGCTCATTTCCTATTGTGTTTTTTTTTAACTTGGGAAAGAAAGATAAATTGATGCTACATAATTATAGCAATATCATGTACAAATGGGGTGAAAAATTTTGAAAGTTATAAAATGGTAACATTACTTGCAAACAAAGAAATAGAAATACTGAAATCCTTCGAGTCAGGCCTGTTTTAATTCTAAGCACGGCCTCCTTGGGAGTCACTGCACTATTTTAAGAACATTGTGCTGTTTACCAGATACCATGGCAGTGTCAGAGCAGAAAGACATTGATCCAAGTATGAGGTCATCTGTCAGCCTACAGAGCTATCATCATAAACAGGGGTGCAACATCGAAGCCCCAGAAGAGGAGCTGGCACCCGGCTGGCACCAGAACCAGCATGAGGCACCAGGAGCTCCTCCCAAGGCCAGAGCAAAACAGTTCCTGGAGCTATGAAATCACGTGACAAAGCACAAAATGTGTGTGTGTGTTAGCGACTGTGAGATCCCATAGCAGAAGGTCAATATTCTGGGAGAGCTGATACTTCTCTGAGCGAACTGGACACTAATCATCCACATTGCTCAACAAAGCCAGCAAGCAAAGAAACAAAACCCAATAAAGTCATTTTACTTTCAAACACTTCTCTGTGCTGGCACAACAGCTCAGGTGGTAATAATTACAGTACTTGTGCAACTCTGGTGCCCGAGTTCTATCCCAGAGACTCACATGATGCAAGGATAGAACTGAGTATCAAAAGCTGTCTTCTGACCTTCACACACCTGAGGAGGCGTACATGTACCCCCACGCATGCATACAATGAAAACTTAAAATTTTAAATGCTTTTTGTCTCTTGAAGAGTGTGGGTTCCTTATGTAGCTCATCATCTCTCTTTACTCACACACAATAGAACATTCCAGTAGGAAAATATAAAGAATGACTTTCAAGGGGATTTCAATTCAGTCTCTTAAGTTATTCCCTCTTCATCTGGGACATGATGTATCCAGGCTTCATAAGCTTTTAGGATTAAATATCCACACTTAGTACATCGTTGTACTGAAGCTGGAGTGCCTGGGAGGTGGCCCAGCTATAGCTGTGATTTCCTCTTCTCTCTACATGTGTATCCACCCAGTCTTTTTCATTCAGGGTCTCCATCTCTTGAGGATTGAAGACACAGCCATTCAGATGACCCGAATGGCCTTGTACAGGGAAGAGCTATGAGTGAGACAGGCTGGCCATTTGCTTTATATAATTAATAAGAAGTGTTTGCAAAGAGCATGAAAGGCTGAGTGGGCATTGTCAGAGCCTAGTGACCCACTCAGAGAGCATCGGAGTAGATACACTGACGTTCTTTGCAAATGTATTGCATGTGTTATGTTCCCCAAATTTTTGGAGGCCAGGTCTTGCCTTGTCCTTACTCATTCCCTGATGGTGGGTTTTTCAGGTGTGGTTCTAACTACCGTGGGTTGTCAACTTCCTAAACTCAGCTGAGAAGTAAAGGAGAGAAAATGTGGTAAACTCAACAGTTCCCACAGATAATCAAACAAGAGACAGAAGGGCAAATCCCAGCAGAGACCCCTCATCCCTAGGAGGCTTTATAGTGGATAGAGCTGCCTTGTGTTTGCAAACCCCAGCATCACTGATGGTAATACAAAATAACTTTTCAAATTAGCTGGTATGTACTCATTCATAAGTAGATACTAGATGTAAAGCAAAGGATAACCAGACTACAACCCACAGCTGCAGAGAAACTAGCTAACAAGGAGGACCCTAAGAGGGAGGCATAGATTGACCTGTGAAGGACAAATCGATGAGATCTTCATGAGCAAACTAGGAGTGAGGGGGAAAAATGAGGGGCAAGGGATGGGGGATGAGAACATAAGGAAACAAGAGGTTCCAGCTGGAACAGGGACAGAGTGGGAGAGCAAGGAAAGTGATACCATGATGAAGAAATACATCATTGGAATAGGGAGAAACAGAGTGCTAGGGAAGTTCCCAGGAATCCACAAGGATGACCCCACCTTAGACTACTGGCAATAGTAGACAGTGTGCCTGATCTGGTCTACTCTGGTAATCAGATTGGTGAATACCCTAATGGTCATCATAGAGCCTTCATCCAGTAACTGATAAAAGCAGATGCAGAGATGCATGGCCAGGGACCAGGTCGAGCTCCAGGAGTCCAATCAATGAGAGAGAGAGAAAGGATTCTATGAGCAAGAGACATAGAGATCATGATGGGGAAACGTACAGAGATGGCCAGGTCAAACTACTGGAAACTCATGAACTGTGGACCCCCATGAGACTAAGCCCCCTGGATAGGCAAGACAGTTGTTTAGCTTGAATTGTTTAGGGGACCCCCGGCAGTAGGGTTGGGATCCTTCCCTGGTGCATGAGGAAGCCCAGTGCCTATGGTGTGACACCTTGCATAGCCTTGGTGCAGCGGGGAGGGTCTTGGACCTGCCTCAACTGAATGTACCAGGCTCTGCTGACTCCCCATGGGAGGTTTTGCCTTGGAGGAGGTGGGAATGGGGGGTGGCTTGGGAGGGGGAAGGCTGGGGGTAGAAGAGGGAGGAGAGGGGGATCTGTGGTTGGTATGTAAAATGAATTGAAAATTTCTTAATAATAAAATACAGTGGTATATGTATATTAGAATGCCACAACAGAATACACTAACCAAAAATAATAATAAAAATGTAAGATCCACTCTTGATTGATTAGTCTCATAAAGGTAATATAGGACTCAGATTAGATAAAACAGAGAGATCAAAAGGAGGAAGGAGGTATGTTGGTAGTAGTTTAAAGGCTGTGAGCTAGGAAATTCACCCTGTGGCGGCATCTGAGGAGTGCCTTCATAGAACAGAAAAACAGGGACAGACAGTATCCAACACCACTGTTGTTCCAAACTGTCTTTGCTCTCAACAGATTGTGTCCCATCCATCAACGTGTAGGACCTGGACATAGGACATAGTTTAACCATTTTCTCGTAGGCCTATCAAACCAACCCAAACCAATACACAGGAAAAACAAAAGTAGCAAAAATAATCCAGATGAAATAGCACTTAGTAACTGTCTCCAAAATTTTAGTCAGCTCCTACCCCTGGTTTTAATAAGATCCCTGAATTTGGAACAGAACAAAAATATATGCTACACAACTTTTGTGTCAAAGATGATTTAATCTTTAAATACAACTACTAGGGATGAAGATGTGCTCCATAGAATATGATTTCATTTCATCAGGTGCATGTCAAGAATATGGACAGTGTGCACTGCACAGCTGTTAGGAGTCAAGATTGAGTGTGTGGCTCCCAGCAGCTCAGGCAAGCATCGAATGCTAGCTTAGCCCATGAACTGCAGTCAATGAGAAGGGCTGCTGAGGAGGCCTGGCTTGAAGCAGAAAGCCATCAGTTCCCTGCTTTTAACTACGGACTCTGGAGGACACTGAATGCAGAAGGCAGGGTCACAGGAAAGAGTACCAATGGTACATGGAAGCCTGAAGACCAATGGCTTCCAGCTGAACATCAAGCAGGCATCTTATGGTAAGCCGTGGGGATGTCCCTTACCTATTTTGTAGCTACCTCATTGGACCATTTATTGTAATTGCTGAGAGGGGATTTCTCTCATCCGTTGAAAGGCAACCAAGTTACAGAACCAAAATGGGCAATTAAATATAATTTTATGGAAGTATTTTAATTTCATGCTTCTTAGAATGTTTGTGATGGGGGCCATGTGTTGGGTGAAGTTTTCTCGAGTAGACAGTTTGATGGTGCTGTGGTTTATACAAATTAAGTGCTTCATGAATATTCAGTGGGTAAGGGAAGGAAGGGTACCCTCAGAATGGAGGCTAACATTTGTTCTTTAGAGTAAGTAACCTCACTGCAGGCATCTTGTGTTTTAGAAGCAAAATGCCAGGAGACACTGTCAACAATCCTTATACTTATCTTCTTTTTAAAAAATGTAATGGCTTTGAGCGATTGAAGTGTGATTGAGATTTAATGACCTGTTTCATAAAGAAATTCCAGGTGGTTTGTAGACCCAGTCATCATCTTTGAACACAGCCTGTGGATCTGAAGGCTGTGTGTCCCGTGTCCTCACTTCCAGTGGCTTTCCTGTTTGCACACCTTCTCAGGCTATGGAAAATGCAATTAGTCCTACTATGATTCTTCCTTCTCCTCCCTCCTGGGATGAGGGACTTCTCTCTTGGCTCTGCTCCTGGCAGCTCTTTCTCTTTGAAATCCCTCCTTTAATATTCAGTCTGCAGAGGCTGTCCCTGAGCCCCCTCGTTAGCAGCCCCCTCCACCTTTCTCCCTCCTGCCAAGTCTCAGAAACATCATTTTCAAACCAAGTGAACATTGACTTTGCTGACTCCAAATCCACTCTCTTTAAATCTTTTTTTCAAAGAATATTTTCTCATCTCAGTATCAGCACGTTGTCAAAAGTACCCAAGCTTCAATGTTAAAAATGATGCATGGTTCTGTTTAGATATGAATCTACAATACAACATCATTGTTGCCTTTGCAGGACCTATGTCTGAACTAATTGCTCTATTTCCCTCTTCCTTTACTAGAAAATCCTATCTGTATATTGACATTACCCCAAAATTATTTTATTATATTTATTTATTTTGAGGCATGGTTGTGAGTGTGTGTACATGTACCACAGTGCTTATTTGGAGGTAAAAGAACACTTTACAAGAGTGAGTTCTCTTCTTCCACCATGTGGGTTCCAGGAATCTAACTCAGGTCATCAAGCTTGGCGGGAAGTGCCTTCACCTGCTGAGCCCGCTCACCAGCCATGTGTGTTGATAGTCTAAAACATTCTTCATTTTACGAAAATAGTGAAATCATCTTACCTTACTAGAACACAATTTTATTTTTAACTTGTTATGCAATTGTCCTCCAAATATTTAATTATTCCTAAATTTGAGACATCTGACAGAGACTACATTTCTAAGCACGTAAAATTTTTCCCAGGTCTGATACGACAACCAATCTGCTTTCTTCTTCTAATCCTGCCCACTATTCCATGTTGCCTCTGTTTCAGTGTTTTGTCTTGTTTTTTACAAAATTAGAAACTATTTACCTTGCTATTGGAATGATTTACTTATTAAACAAAATACAACTGAGCGAGTATATTCCCAAAGTAAAGCCAAGTTTTCCAATAGCATCAAAAGTGCAACCAAGAATTACTTTTTAAAAATTTGATCTTCCAATTCAGTCTATAAGGATATCATCTTAGTTTCTTTTCTTGTTGTTGTGATAAAACTTCCTGACAAAAGGGAAGTTAAGGTGGAAAAAAAGGTTTGTTCTAGCTGCCTGTTTAAGGTTAGAGTTCATCATTATGGCAAGCAAGGATAGCAGGAGCTTGAAGTGGCTGATTATGTCACAGCAAAGGTCAGAGAACAATGAACGCCTGCCTGCTACTGCTCAGCTCAATCTCTCCATTTACGTAGTCCAGAATCAAAGACGATCTATGGCCAACTCTTCTTAAAACATCCAAAAAATAGAAACAGAAGTAACATGCCCCAGTTCCTTCTATGATGCCAGTATGACTCTAATATCAAAACCAGGTAAAGACAACAACCAAGAAAAGAAAACTACAGGCCAATGTCTTGAATGAACATAGACTTTAAAATTCTCAATAAAATGCTTGCAAACAGAATACAGGCACACATTAAAAATTTAGCCACTGTGACCAAGTTGGTTTTATCCCTGAGATGCAGGAATGATTCAACATATGAAAGTCAATAAATGTAATAAACCACATAAATGGACTTAAAGACAAAAGTAATGTCATCTGAATAGATACAGTAAAAGCCTTTGACAAAATCCAACATGCCTTCATGAAAAATGTCCTAGAGGATGTACGGCCAGATAGAACATACTTCAACATAATAAAAGCTATATGTGAAAAACCCACAGCCAACAAAGCACTAAATGGGAAAAGGCTCGAAGCAACATCACTGAACTCAGGATTGAGACAAAAGTGTCTACTATATCCACTCACTTTCAATATACTGCTCAAAATACTAGCTACAACAATAAGACAAAAGAAGGAAAGTAAAGGGATACAAACAGGGAAAGAAGTCAAACGATTCCAACTTACTGATAAATAACACAATATATTAGAGATCCAAAAAATTCTACCAAAAAACTTCTGGAAATGGTAAACAGTTTCAGCAATGTGGCAGGATAGAGAATCAACTTGCAAAAAACAATAGTCTTTCTATACAACAACAGTAAACATACAGAGAAAGGGCTCATGAACATACTCCAAGTCACAATAACCTCAAAGACTTATAAGTAAACCTAACCAAGGAACTGAAAGACTTGAGCTGGATCTGACCAGAAAGGCTCCTCCCTAAGGACAAGTTTTCATGGCACCTACCAGAAGGGGTATCATATGAGCTTTCCAAGAAAGTTTTCAACCAACAGTCCATACCATATCTATGACATCTATGAGCCATAACAATGGCCAGCATGACAGAATGACTTCACAGGGTCAGTAGTGGTACACATACCTTGGTGGTAACCAACAGCTCTCTAATTGGACTTAATAGCTGCTCAACAAGAGGGAAAACATGTATGGTACTGGAAACCTAACCAATTACCCAGGGCTAATGAAGTGATGGATCTTGGAGGAGAAACTATAACTACCACTTTACTAAATGAACACAATCCCTAACAACATCCTAAAGATTGATCCTTATACCCACAGACAAGTATGGTCCTCATGCACCCAAAGAAAACTAAACAAAAGCAAAATTTCTTTTTGCAACAGACAGAAACCCACAAGCAGTCAACGGAGCCTGATCCCAGTGGATACATCTCCAACACAACTCCGGCACCTCAGACTCAGGGAACATTGTGCAAGGGGGGGGGGTGGAAAGATTGTGAGAGCCAGAGGGACAGGGAGTTTGCCACTAAGATATTGTGTCTCTTAGGAATGTTAAAAGCTACCATAACGTCTCACCGGCTTGACTGCCCAAATGTGTGTTGAACAAAGACAACATCGATAGACATGCTAACATGGACAAGGGAAACCCAGGAGGCCTCAACCCTACACAAAGAACATAGCAACTAAAGAATGCTGAGGGAAGGGGAGAGTCCTCCCCAAGGATGAGTATACAGACTGGTTATCCAGTACCAAATGGGCATCCCTGAAAACATACATACAAGTAACACCATTGGGTCTGAGTGGATTGTATTTATATATTTAGGAATACACATACACACACACATATACACATGTGGCAACATGTAGGTAGCAACAATTAAAGAATAAGAGTCTATGAATTTGAAAAAAAGAGCAAGGGGGTGTATATGAGAGGAGTTGGAGGAGGGAAAGGGAAGGGCAGAAATGATGTAGTTATAATCGAAAAAAGATAAAGTTATTATAACAAAAATAAAACCAAACATTGTAAATGTAAAATCTTTAAATAATTAATAAGAGAATAAAGTCCTTTTAAAGGGAAATGAAATTATGTCAAATTTGCCAGAGAAAATTCACTGCGAAGCAAGGATATATAGAGCTATTTTATTCAGCTTCCGCAGAATAATCAGAAAAAATGTATGACTAGAGAAACACATGTCAGAAAATACTTGAATCGTGTGGTCACCCATCTTGCTTCTTCACTCTGAACGTCTTCTTTCCACAGGCTGCAGCCACAAAGGGTCCTGTGTCAGCTCAAGCAGCCCAGGGAAATTAAAATGGAAAATCAACAGCATTGAGACTGCAATGCTTAGGGAGCTTTGAGACAGGGGGACAGATGTCAGAAGTAATTACTCAGTATTTCGGGACTTGTAACCAATGCAGACAGCAGCCTTGTTTACCACAAACTCAGCAAAACATGATAGTCTGGGGAAATGAATGTATTTTTTTTTTCCTGGAGATGACACCCAATCTGTAACTGTATTCGCCTAAAATCAGTGGGACCCGCTTCAAGATGGCTGTGCTCTGACAGCCGCTGCCTGGAGGGTTAGCTCATGGGGATAGTATTCAAACATCAGGATTTTAATGCACTCTTAGCTAATTAAGACAACAGAAGACTACTGAAAACATCATAAACTGAGCTGTTCTTTAAAGTGCACAACACATGTTAATTACTTTTGAAACTTAGTTTGAGGACCACCGCTTAGGAAACCATTGAAACAGTTGATCACCCCAGATACTATACATGGGGGGGGTTGTAGATTACTGGTTATCAAATTTGGGGGTCCTGTGACTGTACCCCAAGTTGTGTCAGGACACTCACCCTCAATAAAGCAATAAAAAGAGCCAAGATAGTAGTGGAAAGCAGGAAGAGGAGATTTATTCTATGTAGCTACGCTGGGGAGAGGGACAGTGTGGTACAGGGAAGCCCCCATGTCCACCTCTGGAACCTGAAGTGAAATTAAAGCTTAAAGAGTGGGCAGGATGGCCCATCTAAGCCAGCAGTCCTGGCCAAGATGTGGTCCTGCCATTGACTGCCATTGCCAGGGCTTCAGGCTCATCTTGTAAGGTGATCAGTGAGTTGGTAGAGCTGTGTGACTCTCTCTCCAGGGGACAAGATCCCCCTCTGGTTGGAGCTCTTTCTTTCTCCTCATTTCTTTAGAGTCCATGTTTTCAACAGCCTGATAGTGGGAATGAGAGACAGAAAGGTCTCTTTAGAACACCTTCATTTCTGCCAGGCCTTTACATAAGCATACTTCTCTTTGGAAATATTTCAATAATCTAGGGAGAAGGGGCTTTGAAGCCTTTAAATTTGACCAAATTTGACAAAGGGCAGTGTAGTCACCCAAAACTGCAAGTCCTCTTTTGTCAGAGTCAACTTTTATTTTCATAGTTCTCTGTGTTGGTTGGCAGCTAAAGACTCCTGTCAAGCAAATCAAAGAATGATGCTACCCAGACTTACAGGGTAATGCATAAGGCAGAGTTATTCCTTCCTTGATAAAACACAAAGACCAGTTCAAAAGTGGCCATTGAATGCAGGATGGCATGTGTCCTAGTTTCATTTGGTTAGGGAGATAAAATATCCTGATATAAAGCAATTTAAGAGAGAAAGACGTTGTGGTGATTTGCATAGGAATGGGCCCCATAGACTCATGTGTTTGAATGCTTGGCCCATAGGGAGTGGCACTGTTAGGAGGTGTGGCCTTGTTGGAGGAAGTGTGTCACTGTGGGGGCAGGCTTTGAGGTCTTATGTGCTCAAGCTACGCCCAGTGTGGGACACAGTCTCCTTCTGCTGCCTGTGGATCAAGATGTAGAACTCTTAGCTCCTTCTCCAGCACTATGTCTGCCTACATGCTGCCATGCTTCTCGCCATGATGATAATGGACTAAATCTCTAAAACTGTAAGCCAGATCCAATTAAATATTTTCCCTTATAAAATTTGCTGTGGTAATGGTGTCTCTTCACAGACATATAAACCCTCACTATGGCAGGGGATTATTTCAACTTATATTGCAGGTTACAGTTCTCTGTTGCAGGAACTCAAAGCAGGACCTTTAAACAGCTGGTCATATCATAATCACAGCCCAGAGAAGATGGCGCTGATTTAATAGAAGCTCACTTGCTGACTTGCTTGTTTGTTCAATTTCTCAAAGAGTTGAGGACCTTCTGCCTAGGAGTTGGTGCAGCTCACAGTGGGTTGGGTCTTCTCCTGTCAATTAACTAAGATGATCACCCAAAGACATACCTGAGGGTCAACCTGATGTAGATAATTGCCCATTGAGAAGCTTTTCTCTGGTGATTCCAGTTTGTGGAGACTTGACAGTTAAAGCTGACCATCACACCTGGGGATATTCTTTCATCAGCATAGAAGGTAGCTTGTCTCTTACAACTATCTCTGGTGCTTTAAAATCTGTTGAGCATTCCATGAACTCATTTTTTTCAAGTTGCATCATGACAGCCCAAGCCTTCCTCCTTCTTGGAGTGCCACTCATTTCTCTTTTCTCTGAGCTTCAAGAAGCAAAGTGTGTAGTTTCAGTTCTCTCCCACACCCTTGCAGCACCCTGCGGTAGATGTCACTTTGAGCTTGGTGCCTGGATTACATGGAGGATCCAAATGGCCTTGTCAAGTGATGACTGTGATTGTCAATTCACGTTTCTTTCTCTTTTATTAGTTCTTGGAGAATTCCATACATGGTATTTTATCATATTCACCCCTCCCCCAGCTCCTCTGAGATCCATTCCTTGCCACCCCACCAAGCTTTGTGTCTTCTCTCCTTTGTCCATTAAACCATTTAGCCTACTTTGTGCTGCCCATCAATTCAAGATTCTCAAGGATGGGTTTGCCAAAGCAACAGAGAACAAATCTTTTACTTTCTTTTCAAGCTATTCCTACAACTCACTAGGATCTTATGATAAACCAACCATATGACCTGACTTTGGGTGGCATCACCTCAGCCTCAGTAGCCAATCATATTTCTCATCCCTTGGATTAGCAGTTGTAAAATAATGAACACATTTTTGCAGTAGATCAAAAGCTCTCATTATACCACTTCTCAAAAGAAACATTTCCCTGGAACATTTTGTCTTTCGAATTCAGTCAAACAACAACTGCTAAGGCACATTTTAGACCAGGACTGGCAGACAGAGGATAAAAAGGATGATTTGAGCATGAAGATGGCTGAGGCAAAATGGAATCTTATTTTGATCAACATCAGCAACACATGAAATGTGGTTTCAGTTTGAAATTAGGAATCAATGACATTGCCCGGGAACTTTGTCCATAGTTGGTTATTTTATTTGGGCTAGAACAGCATGGAAATTACCATTCCAGCTTCTCTCCAGAATACAATACTGAGATTGTGCCTCATAACCTGACTTGGGAGCTCAGAAAACAGATTCATAAACGAATAAAATTACATCTGAATGGGTCACCTGAAAGCTCTGCCTTTAGGGAGAATAGTTTTGTAAATTCCATGGCTATTCCTTCAGACAAGGAGACTCCCTCACAGATGGATGCTAGGAAATCTACTTCAGACATATCACATATCTTATGAAGAGTTGAAAGGTCTGGCATTAATTTAACACATTCCTTTACTAAATGCAAGTGTTCTTTATCTGTGTTGATAACAATTATGTATTTTCAGAACTGTTCATGTTAATTATAACTATGGACTCACTATTTGCATGTTGTACAGTGCATGAAAAGACTTCCCCAAGAATTTGGTCACAGTTAATGACCAAAATATGTCCTTCGATTTTAATCTCATTTCCCCACACTCCACTTGGATCCCACGGGTGCTTCAGCATACTTTGAAAAAAACAACTGTGTTACTGATGCAGATATGGAGTTACCTATGCTCATTTCAAATGAATAAAGATTAATTAAGATGCTATTTGAAGACTGCATGTGGTGGTAGTAACCTGTGACCCCAACCCTTTGAATGCTGAGGCAGGAGGATTATGAGTACAAGAGCAGCCTGAGCTACATATCAAGATGTAGTCTCGAAGGCCAATCACAGAGCAAAACCTAAGAAGCTTCTGGTGAGGTTCGTCATTGTCTTGAGCTCGAGCAGAGATTAGTAACCATGGCTTTGGGGTTCTTCTTTCCCTGAGAATGCATCTATTTTATCCACTTCGAAAAGTATTTTTGTTGCAGCTGATCAATTCTTAAATATAAAACTCAGTTTCTAACATGAAATCTCCCAGTTGCTCATCCAGGTGTTGTGCACACACAAGCCTTAGTGACAACAAAATGGACACCTTTGCCATCAGCTCTCTGGAGATAATTCTTGTTTGGCTGGTTTACCTTGACATTTAGGATACTCAAAGGGACAGTAGAGAAGAGTCATGGTCACCAGAGGAATTCCTCACAGCTGTATCTGTCTTGTTCGTCTTCTGAGCCTCAGTTGGACATAAAAGCAGAGTGGATGAACACCCATGCTGTGAAGTCCTTCTGTAGCTTTGCCTGGTCTGGACTGCCATTCACACAGATACCGTATATATTATGGTAAGGAAGGAGTTGCTGATACTGACTTGTTTGTTCCAGAATCACTAGAATAGAACGTCTTTCTCCTCACCAAACACGAAGAAATCTGCTGAACATATACAAATACCTTGCTGCTTCTCTTATACAAATACTTTGCTGCTTCTCTTGGACAAATGGACCGTGCCCAACCATGTGACTGGTGAGCCACAGTCATTCCCTGCACACCAGGTGACCACTCACAGCACAGCCTTGCTTCACACCAAGAGGCTACTCACTGAGAGGCCTGGTTAAGAGCTAGAGCACATATCATTCCTGAATTCACTTCTCCCATGAAAAAGCCTTTTCAGCCATTTGAATTACTATTCCTTTAAAAATTGGGACCACAAAATAAAATGGGAAAGAAAACCCTGTTCTGCTGAACTGATTCAAAAATGTTAAAAAAAAAAAAAAAGCATTCTAACTTCTCACTGATTTATTCGGCCAGAATGTTAAATTCAAGTAAAATAAAATGCATGTCTGCCTGTGATGTCAGTGATTTGTTCTTAGATGGAATGTCTGGAGGGAATAAAGTTGCTTTGTGATGTATTTTTTTCTAATAAATAAAGTATTTATGAACTCCATGACTTTCAATAGTGTGAGGACTCTGTTTCCCATTAGCCTTGTTGTTCGTAAGCATTTCCTTAACAACATGTAGCTGGGGAGAACTGTGCTCCAGGCTCTTCTCATTCTCCTTTAAAAAAAATGGTTTTAATTTATCTTAATGAGCTATCAATGAATCAGCTAACTTAGGAAATTCTAGAAACGACCTTGAAAGCCACAGGGATCTTCTCCTCAGGACAGAGTCCTGTGAGCTCTGTGCTTTGCCTGTGGCCTGAAGACCTGGTAACTAGCTCTACTCTTGGCTGGTAGTACAAACCTCTCACCTCTCTTCCCCTTTTCCCTCCCGCCTCCTCCCTGGGAGGGTTAAGGTTCATCTTGAAAGTCAATCGAAATACTTGTTAACGGAGTGACCATATTCCAAGAAACCCAGCGAGCCTTTCATGGTTTATCTAAAACTCCAAGGTTGTGATCGTGTGTGCGAACACTCAAGTGAAGATCAGCCATTTATTTTGTTGAGATTGTTACCCTGTCAAATTTCCCATCATATCCCCCAGACTGTATATTCTTGCCACCTTGTGACTTTGGAAAGTTGAGTATTGATTTAGATTCTCTGTGAGACTTCACTATACGTAGATCTGATTTTTCCTTGCAATAAACCTTGCCCTTGCTTCAGAGGGGAAGAGCTAAGAGGAGAAAATACTGGGAATTTCCTTATGAGAGTGCCACTTGCCCTAAGTTAGTTAGGATCAGTTGAGAGGGCAGAAGACTTGGAACTCCCGAGGGTTCTTCATGCCCAGCTCTCTGCCCTTAACCCTTAGTGGTGATCTTCTTTGCTGGTTTACTTTCAGCTCTGTTCTGAATTAGAGTTTGTTTCCTCGAGGACTCGGAGATGCTTCAGAATTTGCTCAAAGGGAAGACAGTTCTCTGTTCTGAGTTATACAAAGTAATAAATATATCCCCATATTGGGTGAATAAACTTGAAACACTAAGATGCACAGGGAAATGCTAAGACAGTATGGTCCATCACAGGTGACCCAAAAAGACAAAATCAGATCAGCATTTGATACTATGATTTAAATCACATTAAGTGACTATCATGATTTAGATTGTAATCCACATTTTACATCTTTCCCCCCCCCCATGAATGACGATGACGTCATTCATTCAGACAAGGGACGGTCGAGGGAATCGAACTCGCCACCTCGGACGCCGCGGGCGGGCGCCTGTCCTCAGAGCCACCTCTCCGGGTCGCTTACATTTTACATCTTATCCTGAAACAAAAACAATAATCCCACCATTTTTTAAATGCCAGAAAGAAATTCAGGATATATTGCAATTTGACTGTTTTAATTTAAGATTTCTTTTATATTATAAAATCCATCAGCTGTGTGCTAATGGCTGGTGTTAAAGAATCCTCTCAACAAATACAAGGTTTAAGGAAGATATTTAATTCTAAAATGTTCTGGGATGTGGAACAAGGTCATTTAAAAATGTTCTGTGGCTCTTTATAAACAAATAGGTCCTGTTGGGAGCCACTCTCTTTGGAGTCACTTTGCTTTCTTAATTCTGGAAAACAGTGCTTAGCCTTGACTACAATAGCATGCACACTGTTTAGACATGTCGCATGAGAGTGGACAGTAACTTAGAGATGGATACATGTAGGAGGTCATTTCTCTTACCTGCCTTGATTTACAAAAAAAAAAAAAAAATATGGAGCTGAACACTTGAAGAAAACCAGGGCTAGAGATCTTTCACAATTGGCTTTAACTCATGGCTGCTTCTACAGCCATAAGTCCCATCTGGAGTTGTCTCTCATAGAACAGATTCTACTGGGAACTTCTAAATAGTAAATGTGCTTAAACAGGGCCCAAAATAACGTTGGTCTTCCTGGACTCAGCTAGTCTAAACACAGCACACTGAAAGGAAGTCCCAGGACTCTGTAAGCAGGAATGCACTGAGTGGTGTTTAGATGTCTTTGCTGGCTGTTATCCATAGCTCTGATTTTTAACGGTAAGTGTTGTTGTCCATGGAAGTTCATCTTGCTAACAAAAACAGAATATTCTCAATTGCCCACATGAGAACAGAGAAAGGTAGAAACTGATATTCACCCTAGGACACAGTATTTTAAATAAATATTTTAATTCTATTGTTGGCATTTACAGGTAGAAAGCATACAGTATGTTACAGATATCAAACTGTGAAAATATGAATGTTACATAAGTAACAAATGTAAAAAACACATTTTCTTACCTTCCCTGAAAGCAAGAAAAGTTTCCGGCATAGGAAAATATCAGTATCAAAAACATAGCTCAGGTGTAAAAAAAAAAGTTTTACACAGTATTAAAAAATGACCTAGAAAAGGACAGAAAGTAAGAAATGTTGCAATCTGACTTTATATAAATTATAAAACTGGGTACTTGGGGTAAATGTTGAATGGCTAGAAAGTAAAACCAATTAGGGCCTGCTTAGGTCAATTTGTTACATGTTAAAAGCATAGAACTTTTTTTTTTTCAATAAATAACTTTTTTTAAAAAATGTCTCTTAGAAGTGCGCTGAGAACGTTATTCCGGAAGAGAAAGGTGGCAGTGTTCTGGGGACAGTATGCGGTCATCTCATTCCTTGTGGAAGCCTGAGGTAAGTCAGGAGACCATGGCTGTTCGCACAGAGACACAGAGTGTCAAGACCATTTCTAAGCAAGCTTTAAAGTGCTGAACAAATGACTTAACCTTAGTACCCACCGTCGTGTGAAACAAGCCCTTAGCATGTCTGAGCAACGTCACCTAAGAACCTATACGTCTGAAGAGTGTCAGTGTGCAGTCCTTCATCCCAGGACAGGAAGTGTTCCTCCTTCCTGCACTTTGCGTGGATTGGTTCAACTTAAGCGATCTTGCAATGTAAAACACAATGTAACTCTACAATGGAAACAAGCACACCCCACTGTGAAAGCACAAGCTCCTGTCTGCAACTCTAATGGTATTAACTGTAAAAAACCACAAACCAAACACAAAGCAAAACTCCCCAATGTTGCATGCCCCCCAAACTCATCACAAAACACAATGCATGCAGGAGGACCGTTCCACCAAGCACATTTAAATTAAAGAGTCGTTTGGAGTTTATGTGAGCAGCTTTGTGGTTAATTTTAAACGCGTCCCGCGGCCACCAGTCTGTACTGGCCTGTTTTACAAAGGTGACCCACGCGAGTGGGCAGCCACATAACGCTTTGAGGGTTTCTTGCCCACACATATACTTTACACGTACTGTTCGGCCTCCCCATCTTTGGGGGCTGGTTTAGCTGCCCCGCTTTTAGCTTCTTCATTACCGGCTGCTTTTTCTGGGAGAGAGGCCAAATCTTTAAAGACGTCCACATAGTGGCCAAAGCCCGGGCCCCAGTTCAAAAGGTTATCCCAGTTGAAGTTGCCGGCCTGCTGCCCCAGCTTCAGGGTGCTGTCTGCAGCCCCAGATCCAGCTGCAGGGGTGCCCACCGGTCCCCCCTCAGCCCTGCGTCCATGGTACCTTCTGGGTTTCAGTCTGGCCCCGTAATTATCTTCATCATCTGCGTCAGATTCGTTGACTTGAGACAACTTGGGCATCCTGGAGGTGTAGACCATGGGCTTCTCCCTATCGTATTCCATTTCTGAGCACGTGAAGGAGTCATGGGAGTCACTGTCAGAAGAGGATTCTGGGGCAGGAATGCCATCTGCCGGGTTCCTGGTTCTGGACAGGGGCCTTCTGCAGTCTTCCTCGGAAGAGGACCGCCCATGGTCTGCACTACAGATGCTGGGGTTTCTAGGGCGAGGGGTATTGAGCCTCTCTACCTCCTCGATGGAGAGTCCCACGGGAGGAGAAGATTCTAGTGGGATCTGTGCTATGGGCTGCTTGAGGCGACTCCCAGGTCTCGAGCCATGGGATGCCATGGCCTGGGGGCTCTTGCTTCTTCTCCCCAGCCTGGTGGCATAGTTGAACATGCCAGGTTGGCAGGGGTCCCCGTGCATTTCCAGTGTACCCCCATCCCGCAGAGGAAGATGCAGTTCCCGGGCTGGGCTGTTTCTGTAGAAAGCAGATGGTTTGGAGAAAGGAGCTGGGCTGTGCCTGGACAGGGGGTTGGGAGTGGGGCAGGCCGAGTGGCTGAGAGAGCTGGTTCTTAACGCCTGGCCATATGAAGAAGGCTGGTAGGTCAGACTGCTTGCTCCCAGGGGCATGGGGGACTGCCTGGCGAAGCCCAGAGGGCTGTGCCGCTGGATGGAAAACTTAGGCGTGTGGCTTCGGAATTGTTTGTAGTGCTGGATGATGTCTGCATCTGACGGAGCGATGCTGCTGGCGTTGTCGATGTCATAGTGCTCAATCTCCTGCTCTGGAGAAGCCAGCGGGGCACTAGGGATGGTCTCTGAGTTGTGGGGGATGTCGGTCTCATCAAAGATTAGGTAAGGGTTCTCACGCTCTATGATGTCAGGCTTGGGATTCCCCTCAGGTTGCTTCCTGACTGCCAGATCATCGCCATAGGGCGGGATGTTGTCGGGGTCGTCAAAAGCCACGTTCTCACTGCCCTTTTTCTTCTTCTCCTTTGGCTTTTTCTCCTCCTTGGGGTTTTTGGGCATCTTTCCCCTGCACTGGTTGCATAGAATCAAGCTGAGGACAAGCAATGCCAGGGCCGTGGCACAGCTGCCCACGATGGCCGGCACAGCCCACAGAGGTAAGGAGAGCTCATCTGGGCCCTGAGTCTGGACACACACGTGTCCCCCCGGACTTCCAGCCTTGCACACCTTCCCCTGAGGACAGAGGACACCAAGGCAGGCCACCACCGTCTCACAGGTCCTCCCTGTATGTGACTCTGGACAGCTGCATGTGTAGCCGGAGAGCAGGCCTGGCTCACAGCTGCCTCCGTTCTGGCAGGGGTGGGATGCACAGTCACCAGGAGGGACACATTTGTAGGCATACCACTGGTTGATGCACAGAAGGTCGCCCCAGCAGGGATTGCTGGCACAGATGTTGGGACCCCGACAGCCGATCTTCACTGAAGGGTCGGTTTTGGAGATGGAGGCCAAGCTGTGCTTGCCACTGAAGGGGAGGCTCTCTCCACCGTAGAGCACCGAGGCAATGCAGCCGTTGAAACCTGTGGGGGAAACACAGCAAGAGTTGCTTTACAGAAAATCAACCATTTCATCTCTAAGTTATGGGATCTGAAGAAGAAAAGATCCACAGTCCCCCAGGAGGGTCCCCAACCAGGCTCCCTCAAAGATGGGAATGCACGTCCTCTGACATTAACTCCAGAACCATGGAGTTATGGTTATGTGACACATGAGAAGAATTGGAAAGTTTTGGAAGGTCTCTACATCAGGATTGTCTTGATCTCTCTCTCTCTCTCTCTCTCTCTCTCTCTCTCTCTCTCTCTCTCT
>CABHPH010141539.1:6466-50363 GCA_902168325.1 Peromyscus nudipes | reverse complement strand
GCTAAAAAGACATGAAATTACAGTAAAGCCAAAATAAGAAGTTTCTGATTTTCACTTTAATATTAGCAAAATATCTAAATTAAGATCAAAACCTAGGAAGCCAAATTGTTATTTCCCAACTATTTCCAGAACCAACATCTTTTTTTTCTAACTTTTATTTATTTTTATTCATTTTACATACCAACCACAGATCCCCCCCTCATCTCTCATCTCTCCTCCTGCTCCCTGCCACACACACCTTTTCCTCCTCACCACTCCTCCCCTCCTCCAACAGGGTAAGTTCTCCCATGGGAGGACAGCTAAGCCTGGTACATTCAGTTGAGGCAGGACCAAGCCCTTCCCCAATCTATCAGGGGTGAGCAAGGTGTCTGACCATAGGTAATGGGATCCAGAGAGCCAGCTCATGCACCAGGGATAACTCCTGATCACACTGCCAGGGGCCCCTCAAACAAAGCCAGCTACACAACTGTCTCCTGTATGCAGAGGGCCTAGCCCATTCCACGCAGGTTCCACAGCTGTCAGTCTAAAGTTCGTGAGTTCCTTTGAGATTACAGAACCAGTATCTTTAAAAGCATTTCAAAGTATTGATTTTTCTGCATTTACTTAAGAGTCATGAATTAAATGTGTTCATCCCTCTTCATGTTCACAACATTACAATCTGATACTCCTCAGGGCAGAAATTCCAAGGCCCATCATCTAGTTCCAGGCAGGCAACTTATCATGTCCTCAAGAAATTATATAACCCTTCTGAGCATTTTAAAGTGAGAGGCTTACTCTAGAACCAATATTAACAAATGTTCTCTGCCTAAAACATGAAGATATCCACACTGAAATTTGAACTTAAAAACTATAAAACCTAAAGGGATGAAGGAAGCAACTCACATTCACACTGGGTAATCCATATGTAATGGTTATCTACATGACACAACCTAGAGTCCCCCGGGAAGGAGGGACCTCAAGTGAAAAACTGTGTTTAGCAGATTGGCCTATGGCCAGGTCTACGAGAGATTGTCCTAGCTGATAATTGACATGGGAGGGCCCAGCCCACCGTGGGCAGCACCAACCCTATGCAGGTGGATATAGACTGTATAAGGAAGCTACCTGAGCATAAGCCAGTGAGCAAGTCAGTAAACAGCCTGCCTCCATGGTTCCTGTCTTGAGTTTCTGCTCTGACTTTCAGTGATGATAGACTATGACCTTGGAAATGTAAGCTGAAATAAATCCTTTTCTCCACAATTGCTTTTCTATACAGAAAAGGCAAACTAGGACACCATAAATAGACAGATTCCAAATTATATGTAAATATTTATAATGATGACTTGCTTATTAATACTTACTGTGTGCCAGGAACCATTTTATCCACAATGTTACATATAAGCCAGGTATATTGGCACACACCTGTAAAGCCAGCACCTGATTGGTAGAAGCAGGAGGATCAGGAGTTCAAGGTCATCCTTGACCGTAGCAAATTTGGGCAAGCCTAAGATGCATAAGACTGGAGAGGCAGGAGGAGGAGGCAGAAGGGAGGGAAGTGGAAAGGAAGGGAGGGAAGGAGTAAAAGAAAAAATGAGCTGAGGCGATGGCTCAGTGGATAAAGCATGTGCCATGTAAGGGTGGGAACCAGAGTGGACCCCTACCTAGAAACCACATAAAACCTGTGCAGGTGTGGCTACTGCCTGTATGCCCTGCATCTGAGAGGTAGAGACAGGGAATCTCCAGGGAAATCTGGGAAGCTAAATGAAATCTGGGTTAAGCAAGTGTCTTAGAGTTTCTATTGCTGTGAAGAAACACTGTGACCACAATAACTTTTTTTTTGAGTAAGAAGGATCTTTTTTTTATTTAAATTTTTTTTCATTTTACATACCAACCACAGTTCTGCCTCCCTCCCCTTCCCCACTCCCCACACATCCCCCCCATCCCATTCCTCATAGGAGGTAAGGCCTCCCTTGAGGAGTCAACACAGGCTGGCGTACCAAGTTGGGGCAGGACTAAGCCCCCCCCCATCTCTGCATCAAGGCTGTGCAAGATATCCCACCATTAGGAATGGGCTCCAAACAGCCAGTTCATATACCCAGGATAAGTCCTGGGTCCCACTGCCAGGGGCCCCACAAACAGATCAAGCCACACAACTGTCACCCACATTCAGAGGGCCTAGTTCTGTCCCCTGCAGGTTCCCCAGCTGTCAGTCCAGAGTCCATAAGCTCCCACTAGCTAGGGTCAGCTGTCTCTGTGGTTTTCCCCATCATGGTCTTGACCCTCCTTGCTCCTATAATATCTCCTCCTTCTCTTCACCTGTATTCCAGGAGCTCAGCCCAGTGCTTGGCTGTGGGTCTCTGCATCTGCTTCCATCAGTTACTGGATGTAGGTTCTATGATGAAAATTAGGGTAGTCACAAATCTAATTTCAGGCACCCTCTCCACTATTGCTAGAAGTCTTAGCTGGAATTATGGCAACTCTTATAAAGGAAAAGCATTTAATTGGGGTGGTTTACATTTTCAGAGGTTTAGTCCATTATCATCATGGTGCAACATGGTAGCATGCAGGCAGACATAGTACTGGAGAAGTATCTGAGTGTCCTACATCTTGGCTTGCAGGCAACAGAAAGTGGACTGGGATGCTGAATGTGGCTTGAGCATATATGGGACCTCAAAGACTTCCTCCACAGTGACACACTTCCTTCGATAAGATCACACCTACTCCAACAAGGCCACACCTCCTAATAGTACCACTCCCTTTGGGGGTCATTTTCTTTCAAATCACCACATTCCACTCCCTGGTCCCCAAAGGCGTGTAGCCATATCATAATGCAAAAATGCAGTCAGTACAACTTCAAAAGTCCCCATAGTCTCACTCTCAAACTTATTTAAAAGTCTAAAGTTCAAAGTCCCTTCTGAGATTCATGTACTCTCTCAACTGTAATCCCCCATAAAATCAAAATCAAAAAACAAATCGCATATAATAGCACAGGATAAATATCACCGTTCTAAAATGTAAGGAAAGGAACATATTGAGGAAATACTAGACCAAAGCAAGGCCGAAAACCAGCTGGGCAAACTCCAAACACTGCATCTCCAAGTCTGATGTCAAAATGCTCTTCAGGTCTCCAATTCCTTTCAGCTTTGTTGACTGCAACACACTTCTTCCTCCTGGACTGGTTGTACTCTCTGTTAGCATCACTCTTTGGTGGATATCCCACTGCTCTGGCATCTCAAACATCTTGGGATCAGGATCCACATGAGCTGGCTGTCTGGATCCCATTATGTATGGTCAGACACCTTGCTTATCCTTGATCACACTGCCAGGGCCCCCTCAAATAAACACAGCTACACAACTGTCTCCCGTATGCAGAGGGTCTAGTCCAGTCCCATGCAGGTTCCACAGCTGTCAGTCTAAAGTTCGTGAGTTCCTATGAGCTTGGTTCAGTTGTCTCTGTAGATTTTCCCATCATGATCTTGACCCCACCCCCCTTGCTCATATAATCCCTTTTCCCTCTCTTTGACTGTACTCCCGGAGCTCAGACTGCTGCTTGGTCGTGGATCTCTCCATCTGCTTCCATCAGCTACTGAATGAAGGCTCTATGATGATAGTTAGGGTATTCACCAATCTGATTACCAGGGTAGGCCAGTTCAGGCACCCTCACCACTATTGCTAGTAGTCTAATCTGGGGTCATCCTTGTGGATTCTTGGGAATTTCCCTAGCATCAGGTTTCTCCATTACCCCATGATGTCTCCTTCTACCAAGATATCTCTTTCATTGCTCTCCCACTCCCACTCAGTCCCTCCCCCCAGTTCGATCATCCTGTTCCCTCATGTTCTCATCCCCCATCCCCTCCCCTCTATTGGCCCCCCTCATCCCCAGTTTACTCATGGAAATCTCTGTTTCCCCTTCCCGAGGTGATCCATATGTCCGTCTTAGGGTCCTCCTTGTTTCCTAGATTCTCTGGAGCTGTGGGTTGTGATCTGATTATCTTTTGCTTTGCATCTAGTATCCACTTATGAGTGAGTACAGACCATGTTTGTCTTTCTGAGTCTGGGTTACCTCACTCAGGATGATATTTTCTAGTTCCATCCATTTGCCTGCAAATTTCATGATGTCCTTGTTTTTTACAGCTGAGTAATACTCCATTGTGTATATGTACCATGTTTTCTTTATCCATTCTTCGGTTGAGAGGCATTTAGGCTGCTTCCAGGTTCTGGCTCTTATGAATAATGCTGCTATGAACATAGTTGAGCAAGTGTCCTAGTAGTATGATGGAGCATCCCTTGGGTATATGTCCAAGAGGGGTATCATTGGGTCTTGAGGTAGATTGATTCCCAATTTTCTGAGAAGTTCACATACTGATTTCCAGAGTAGCTATACAAGACACACTTATCACTTATAAACTACCACAGGTTAAGATTAAAGAGAAAATGTGCTGCATAATATAGTCTTCCCCATGTGCATATTCCACAGAACACTAAAATTTGTGTAATAAATCCTACTTTGGATCATCTTCAAAATGTCCATTTCCTGTAGATATTATCTGTAGCTAACATTTTGTCCCTGCTCATGAATTAAAAGTGGAAAATTAATTGCACTCACCACACCCATTATATTCTAACTTCTGAAAGGTTTCTCTAATAAACACCAAAGAATGAAATATAATTCTAACTTTTATGAGGCCCAGGGACTTATCACTGACATTAATCACATCAATTAAAATTAAATCTAAAAGTTTATTACGCATTACACTTTCTCCTTCAAAGTTAAAAGTGGTCTAAAAAAAACACCTGTTCCTAAGACATTCATTTTTAATATCCTCAACTAAAACTAAAGCAAAAAAGAAACAGAATGAAAAGGAAAAGTCTGGGGATAAAGAGGAAGAAATGGGGGTAGAGGAGGAAAAGGAGAAAACTAATTTCTCAAAACATAAAATTTTAGATATTATAAAGTGCTTCAAAATCAGGGGATTAAATGAGATTGATATTTATGGGTTTTTTTTTCCTTTTTCACTCATTTTACACTTTCCCTCTCAATAGCCCAAAGATAATGATGGTGTTGTGCATTCCAAAAGGGGTAATGTTTGAAGATAATTGTCAGCTTCAGCCAATACTACTCAGAATGAGATCAGTATTCTCAACCTCTTAAATGCAGTATAATATATAACAAATATTTGGTATATATATGTATATGTATGCATATATGCATATGACACTTATTCAGCCAATACTAAAAGCAATTATTTGCTAATTGCTAACTCATCTCAAATGTTTTCCAAGTATTGACTCATCCTCACAGTAATCTGAGGTGTAGATACTATTTTCTAATTCTGTAAATGAGATCAAAACACATGACTAGCATTGGCATAGCATGTAAGCATAAGGACCTGAGTTTGATCACCCAAATTGTGCCTGAAAATGCCTTGCATTCCAAGTGCTAGGAGGCTGAGACAGCAAGATCCCTGAAGCTTGCGGATCACTCAGTCTAACCTACTTGGTGATCTCCAGGCAAGGGAAAGAAATCTTGTCTTAAAAGAGGTGAAGGCAGGGTAATCCAGCATGGGGAACAGGTTCCCAAAAGCCAGCTAGGTGCCAGGGACAGATACTGATCTCACACACTGCTAGGAGCTTTACAAAGAGACCAAGCTACGTAACTCACACACATGCAGAGGGCCTAGGTCATTCCCACGCAGGCTCCCTAGCTGTAGGTCCAGAGTCCATGAACTCCCATGAACTCAGTTCAGCTGTCTCTGTGGGTTCCTCCATCATGACCTTGCCCCTCCCATCCCCCCCCCAGGCTCATACAATCCTTCCTCCCTTTCTTCAGAGGGACTCCTGGAGCTCAGCCCAGTGCTTGGCTGTGGATCTCTGCATCTGCTTCCATCAGTTACTGGATAGAGTATCTCTGATGACAATTAGGGTAGTCACCAATCTGATTATAGGAGAAGGCCAGTTCAGGCACCCTCTCTACTATTGCTAGGAATCTTAGTTGGGATCATCCTTGTGGATTCCTGGGAGTTTCCCTGGCACCAGGTTTCTCCCTAACCCCAAAATGCCCTCTCACACCCAGCCCATCCAATCTGCTCCCTCAAGTTCCCATTCCCCTACCCACCCCCCTCCTACCCCCAGTTTACCCAGGAGATCTATTTGCCCTTCCCAGGGAAATTCATGCATCGGTTTTGGGGCTCTCTTTGTTATCCACTGCCTCTCTGGGACTGTGGATTGTAGGTTGGTCATCCTGTACTTTACTCCTAAAATCCACTTATGAGTGAGTACTTGATGCAGGAGCAGGAGCTCGGTCCTACCTCTGCTTGATGTGCCATGCCTTGTTCAAGTCCATAGGTGTCCTAACCTTTCTGAATGGAGACAGAGGAGGAGTGGATGGGAAGGTAAGTAAATAGGAGTTAAGGGGGTGGGGAACGGGAGGAGAGGAGGGAGGGGAAACTGAGATCAGTATGTAAAATAAATGAAAAAAAACAATTAAATAAAATTTTTAAAAAATAAAGATTAAAAAACAAAAATAAATAAATAAAAGAGGTGAAGGCATTCTTGAAGATGACTTCTGAGGTTATCCTCCAACCGCTACATACACATGTGCATGCGCGCTCGCACGTACATGCAACCATGACTTATGTCAACATACACATAACATACAGTATATGCACATACAAACATACACATGCATTAAAAATGTGCATTGACCACCTATGTCACAGTGCAAGGCACAAGGGGTCCAAAACGATGATAAAGATTAAGTGTGCTCTCTTTCTCTTGGAAGGAGTCTGGATAGAAACTTAAAAATAGTAGAGATGGGAGTTCACAGAGTCTGAACCAACAACCAGGGAGCCTGCACGGGACCAACCTAGGCCCTCTGCATATATGTCACAGTTGGGTAGCTTGGTCTATATGTGGGACTCCTGGAAATGGGAGCAAGGGATGTCCCCAGTGCTTTGACTGGCTCTTGGGAACCTATTCCTCATGTTAGATTGTTTTGCCCAACCTGAATACAGGAGGAGGTGCTTGGTCTTACGGCAGCTTGATACACCATGCTTTGCTAAAGCCCATTGGAGGCCTGCCCCTTCCTGAGTGATTACAGAGGAGGGCTGGACTGAGGGGGCAGAGGGGAAGAAGGGGAGAGAGTGGGAGGAGAGGAGGCTGTGGTTGGGATGTCAAATTAATTAATTAATAAAATAATAGTGAAACAAACAACTGAAGAGGTGAGAAAATAATGACTTTGAAGATGAATATAGACTATGCTTGAGAGACTATATTTGACTTCCTTGACAACAGGAATCTATAGAAGGCATCTATCTATCTATCTATCTATCCTCTATCTATCTATACATACACCTGTCAATCAATTATCTACCACCTATATATCTATTATCTATATATCTATTATCAACTTGTCATCTATCACTTATATCCTTTATAATCTATTGATTCATTTATCCATCAACTGTTATTTATCTATCTAGTAGTACTCACTTATCCATCTATCATCTATGTACTGATCTATCAATAATTTATTTATATCTATTAATCTACCATCTGTCTGTTGTCTATTTATCTATCTCCTAACTATCATCTATCTATCTATTCTAACATAGTTTGTAGACCCAAATATATTATTAATACTGAAAAAAATAAAAAATAAATATGATGTACTTATATGTCAACTCTTTTGTACTGAAAAATTACCTCATAAAGGGAGGAGAGAGGCTCATGGGACTCATAAAATAAACTAAATTTACAAGTCTGAAAAAGCTCCTGAAACTTACAAGATTCACAATACCAATTCTTAAAGGCCACATGAACAATAATAATTGCTGGGCAAAAGAAACTCTACTACTAGCTGAGCTGCCTGCAGGAGAGCTCTCTGACCTATAGTGTTTCCTGCAAGTCATGCAGGAAGCTCCAGGGATTCAACTTTCATGAGTTGTTACCTACTACGTTGGGCGGAGCTTTCCAGTGATGCAGCTGAATTTGAGTCAACCAATAGGCAGTTCTAATACACTCATAAGTTCCCTAAATTTGTGTAGTCTCGTTTCTTTGATCTGTCACTGATGCCTTGTCTGAGTTGAATGGATGTTTGTTTCCTCCCCAAGAAAAGCCACACAGCAAGATTCAGCACTAGAATTGGGGATGGGATCTTAAAGGTGGTAAATCCAGTTTATCACAGCCGGACCACACAGCTCCAGCGACAAGTTAACTCTGAGATAGGAATCCTCAATATTCCTGAGAGCAAGCTCACAAGCAGCAATCAAAATTCCAGCTGACACACTCCCGTGTTATTTCAACTATAGCTCATTAGTTATCTCACTGAGGATGCAGGAAAAGCATGAACAGCAGACTTCCCTTAAAGCCACATTTGCGTCCACCCTACCATAAAGCCACAAAACGTGATCCAGACAGTAAATTAAAAGAAAACTCAACCATAAGGTATTATGAAGTGTGCCATGGCTATCTACCCAGTTAGTAATGTAATTTATATAGAAAAACTTGCTTACATATAACTTATTAACAAAAAACATAATTATGAAATAAGCTCAACCTATGGGTATATGTCTTCAGTGGGTCAATGTATTGGATAAACAGGTTAAATTTAGCTATTAAAACTGGAGTTAAAATGAGTATTTTTAAATGATGTTTAATTTTTTGCATTTATTTATTGTGTGTGTGTGTGTGTGTGTATACGTGTGTCCATGCACACACATGAACACATATCATGGTGTGCACGTGGGGGTCAGAGGACAACTTAAAGAAGTAAGGTTTCTTCTTCCATCATGTGGATTCAAAGGATTAAACTCAAGTCATCAGGCTTACTGACAGGCACCTTTACCTACCGGTCATTTTGCCAGTCCTACGGCAAGTATTCTATGATTATACATTATCTCTAATTTTTAAAACTATAAAGATATAATTTTTCTTAGACATCAATCCAGATGCCCATTTAATCTAAATTCATATAATCTCTGAAAAAAAAACCAGACAAAAAACTATCAGGTTTTCTCTGTGACCAAACTTTATAAGTTTATTGTTAAGGTCTTTTGGGAAACAAATAACAATAGCAAAGAAACAACAATAAAGGTCAATAAGATAGTGAGGGCAGAGGGTTAGACTCATCAATAATAAAATATATTGTGGGCCCTCTAGGATTAAAGTAGTTTCATAACAGAACATGAAATTTTCAGTCTAATAAACACAGACCGATAAACAGGCTATCTATTCTGACTTATTTGTCAAAAGTCAAATGCAAAATCATATACCATACACAAGTTATAAGGAAATGAGCCATCTCTAGTGTTTCTGGTAGGAATGAAATATGAAGGTGAAATCAGTAATTTATTATAAAATTACATGTGTATTTATGTATATGCTATTTCATCCAAAAATCCCACCCCTGAGAGCCTGTCTTAGCTTTCTGTTACTGTAATAAAAGTATGGACCCAAAACAGCTTGGAAGAGGAAAGGATTTCTTTGGCTGACATTTCAGGTGACAGTCCCTCACTGAGGGAAGCTGAGTCAGGAACTGAAACAGAAACCATAAGGGAACTTCCTTCATGAATGAAAGTTCTTACTGGCTTGCCCCCCCTGGCTTGTTCAGCTACCATTTTTATATAACCTAGGTCTACCTGCCTAAGGGATGACACTGCTCACAGTGGGCTGGGCCCTTCTACAATGATTAGCAATCAAGAAAATACCCCTACAGATATGTCCACAGGCCAATCCAATGGAAGCAATTCTTCAGTTAGGCTCCTTCTCCCCGTGTGTACAAGTTAACTACCAAGATTAGCTATGACAAAAGGTATCATGAAGCTACAATTGAATAATAAAAAAGGCATATGCACCGTCCTGTACAGAATTTTCATAGCACTTACTCAATTCCTTTTAGGAGTCTGACTGAATGACACCTAGATTATCCACTGAGCTATGATCTAAGCAGTTGGATTTTACATGATTACACAGCCTAGTTTTTTTTAATTGTTTTGTTTTTAAGAGAGTTTCACTATGTAACCCAGGCTGACCTCAAGCTGAAGATTCTTCTGCCTCAGCCTCACTATGCTTAGATTGCAGATATAAACCATCATACTCAACTTAAATATCATTATTTTAATGCAATGCCTAGATATTATAAGATAAAATAAATGGTCCTAAATCTATAATTAGTTGGAAGATAACCATAGCCATTGTAACGAAGCTACTTGGATAACTTTGAAACACAATAAATTTCTTGCAATGTCAGGAGGGGAACACTATAACACTGCAATTGATGAAGTCAGACAACTATATAAGAAATAGCTCCCTGTAGCTTTTTTGGCATCTTATTGCTGAAAGCAACACTGGTATCATTTCCAGGGTTACAGAATTAGGTAATGTAGGAAATGATATGGATTCTTATATGATATCCTAATTCCACAATTTCTGCAGCTATTTAAAAAAAAAACTTAATTTCTGGAGCAGGAGAAAGAAGATGGGGAGTCGATATTAGAGGAATTAAGGTAAAAACTGTAAATTCTCCTAAATTTGAATTAATGGTATCAACACAACTATTGGTTTATAATCTTTAAAAACAAGTCAGGAGGGATGGGACTAGGTCCGGCCCCAACTTGATATGACAGCCTGTGTTGACTACCCAAGGGAGGCCTTACCCTCTATGAGGAAGGGATGGGGGTAGGATGGGGATAGGAGGGGGGAGTGGGAGAAGAGGAGGGAGGAGAAACAAGGGTTGGTATGTTAAATAAAAAATTATAAAATAAAATTTTTAAAAAGACTGGGAAAAAAAGTCTAGGGGCTGGGGAGGAGCTTCAGACAGCAAAGTGCTTGTCCTGCAAGTGTGAAATCCTGAAATTGATTCCCAGAACTCAAGAAAAGAGTTTAACACAATGACCAACATTTATAATCCAAGTTCTGGAAAGGCAGGAACAAGAGGACCCTTGGGGCTCACTGGCCAGGTAGTCTAACTAATGAGCTGCAGGTTCAATGAGGGACCCTGTCTCCAAAAAAAGGTAATGAGTGACAGAGGTGGACCCCTGGCATCAACCTCTGGCCTCCACACATAGGCACATGTTCATGCACACACACACGCACGCACGCACGCACGCACGCACGCGTCCTGGAATTGTCCACTGAGAAGCTATTCCATTAGCAATGATGACACCTGCAGACAAGATTGTGATGTCCAAATATTCATTCCCATTAGAAAGAACCAGAGATCCCTGTAGAGATGACTGTTTTTCAGATATGGTTTAGATTTGGCTGGTATCCTACCTTAGGAGAAAGCCCCAATAAAAGAATATAAGTTTCTTATCAAAGCACTCATGAAGCAACCTAAATAAATCTCTCCTGATCAAAGTGGAGACAAGTTGTATAGCTATAAAAAGAATAGCTACAATGGATTGAGGTTGTTCGAATCTTAGATGGTCTTTTAATTAAAAAAAAAAAAAAAAACAGAGCCAGATATCAGGATAAAAGCTGAAAGAACAGAGAAGCAGAGCAAGCCACAGCCACCACCTATTACCTCACCAACTCCACTAATCCTCTGACTGAAATCCTCTGAGTCTTCACTCGAAAGGGTCTCAGCTGAACTGCTTTAGTTCCTGTTTCCTCACGCCTTATATACTGTTCTCTGCCCAGCCATGTCACTTCCTGGGATTAAAGATGTGTGTGCTTCCCAGTCCTGGAATTAAAGATGTGTGCCACCACACCACTGCCTGGCTCTGTTTCCAGTGTGGCCTTGAACTCACAGAGATCCAGATGGATCTCTGCCTCCCAAGTGATAGGATTAAGAACGTGTGCCACCACTGTCTGGCCTCTATGTCGAATCTAGTGGCTGGCTCTGTCCTCCGATCCCCAGGCAAGTTTATTAGGGTACACAATATATCACTGCAGATTGAAATGTATTAAGGATGTCTGATTTGTGCCTGCACTTTATACTCTCTCTCTTGTTGTAAAATATATGAGATCATTAAAGCCACCCTAAAATGAATAACATGCAAACTGACCCTCATAGGAGAACACTTCCAAATTCATTAGTTTGAAAACTATTAGCTGTGAATAGAAAAAATAAACATTGATCCTGATTTCCCTATACAAATTGGGCTACTAGGTACTACATGAGAAAAAAATATTAGATTTAAACTATAATAATTTGCAAATTCTAAGGAAAGGGTAGATCTACAGCAATACTTGCATCTGAGAGCATTAGAAAAAGAGAAAATAAGCCCCTCTCTGAGTCACTATATTTGTTTTCCCTCTATCACGGGGATAAATACCATGACCAAAAGCTATTTTGTGATAAATACCATGACCAAAAGCTTACAATTCTCAGGTCACACCCCATCACTGAGGGAACTCAGAGTGGGAATTCAAAGCAGGAGCCGGGAGGCAAGACCTGAAGCAGAAGCTATAATCAGACATTTCCTGTTCCGACCACCTATTCACAAATACCCAGCAGCTGCTTCACAAATTACCACACAGAAGCTTGCATTAATTAAATGTTTGACTAATAGCTCAGGCTTGTTACTAACTAGCTCTTATATTTTAAGTTAACCCATATTCCTTATTTACACCCTGCCACGTAGAGGTACCTTTATTAGCATTTCCTGCTCCCTCTTTGTCTGGCTGGTGACACTCTGACTCTGCCCTTTTCCTTCCCATCATCCTTAGTTTTGTCTCCCTGCCTATACCTCCTGCCTGGCTACTAGCCAATCAGCATTTTATTAAACCAATCAAGTGACAAATCTTTACAGTATGCAAGAGGATTATTCCACAGCAAGAAGCCATGGAGGATCACTGCCTACTGGCTTGCTCCTCATGCCTTGCTCAGCTTGCTTTTTTTGCACAACCCTTCAAAGGGTGACATCACACACAGTAGATTGAACCCATCCACATCAGTCATTTTAAAAACAAGTAATTAAAAACTTACAGACTTTCCTTTAGGTCAATCTGACGGAGGCATTTTCTAAACTGACATTCTTTCTTCCCAGATACACTGAGGTTTGTGTCAAGTTGACAAAAACCAGCCATCATAGTCCCCCACAAGTCACTTTTGCCTACCATCAATTAACCAACAGATTTGTCTGACTGGGCCTCGAGGATCACCTATCAATTTTTAGAAAATTCAGAGGGCAGAGCCAGAGCCACATGGGCACAGTACACAAAATCCAGTCTCAGGAAAAAAATGGTTCAACTAATTCAATGAATAATTTTAAATGAAAGAGTGAAAAAAGCTATCAATTAACAATTATTTGAGAGATTCATCAAGGAATAGTAACATTTGGTAGTTATTTAGATCACAATTCAAATAAACACAGAAAAAGTCATCCATTTTTAACTTTCACAAGACAATTAAAAAGTTCAACACTGATATCTAAAACATAAAAAATATTCATCAGGACTGAAAACACAGGAGAATTCACTTACTTACATCTATAACTATTAATGTTATCTTATTCCTTTCTAGGTTAATTGACCATTTATTTTTCCTTTGAAAACAAAGTTTGTCAAAAATCATTCTGAGGCGCAAAGCTACACAGAGAAACCCTGTCTCGAAGAAACCAAAAAAAAAAAAAAAATCATTCTGAGGCAATAGAAATACCACCTTTTGACCATATTCTTAATTGATTCTTTGATCATTTAATACATTTATACAGGTATTTTGATCATATACACCTCATATTACTTGCTCTTAATCTCTCCCCACTGAACCTCTTCCTAGCAAATTACCTTCTTCATGTGTTCTTTTCTATGACACACTGCATTTTATTAGGGTCTGTAACATATCTTATTTGCCTGGACCAATTCATCTGAATGTCTTGAACAACTTGGATGTGTCTTTCATCAGGAGTCCCTTACCCCACAGTCACGTTAATAAGCCAGAAAAGTCAGTGCCTGTCTTAACCACCCCAGATTACTTAGGAAGATGTTCAGACACAATGAAATCTCAGAGACAGTCACTTAACTGCTCCAAGATGATGAGATGGGTACATGGCCGCAGAAACCCTTTGCTGGAGCTAAACATAACCCTAGAAAACCATCTATTCCCAGTTACAAACTAGGATTTGTTTCCTTCAAATATTTACTTTCTATTTTCAGATGTATTGTTTTATTCCCTGTGGACCAGGGAAAACAAGAAAAGGAGGAAGAGAAAGGAGGGGGGAGGAGAAGAAGGAGAAGAAGAGGAGGAGGAGGAGGAGGAGGAGGAGGAGGGGGGAAGGAAGGAAGGAAGGGAAAGAAGGAAGGAGGGAAGAAAGGAAGAAAGAAGGAAAGAAAGAAAGAAAGAAGGAAGGAAAGACAATGAGGATGAGAGGGAGGAAGGAAAAGAAGAAATTGAATGGGAAAAGAAAAACCATCTTTTAATGACTCTCAAATGAAAATTCTGAATAAAGTCATAAAAAGTTAGCAACTGAAAAAAAGAGCTACAATGTGACACCCTATTTCAGAAGCCTTCTAGTCTTCAGTCCTTTTATCCCAAATATCCAAACTTCGTTATGGAAGAACAATTCCAAAATCCAAGAGTCTTCAAATAATTGTACTAAATTAATAGATAAAAAAGAAATTAGGAGATAATAAAAAATTTGAATATAGATTCTTTTCTCATTAAACTTCCCCTAAGCTTTTGTATTCTTTCATGATGTACATTTGAAGCAATAATTTCTGTGAGAAATCCAATGTTCTACTGAGATTTTAAAAGACTCATCTAACGTTCACTGTCGAGGACATTAAAGCAAGCAGTTACATTCTACAGGAGAGAAATAACTCCCCACATTCACAAGAAAGAATACAGGGGAAACAGCTGTTATGGAAGCAATCCTAAGGGGAAAAAATGAAAAGGCAACTGAGGATGTGTAGGAACAATAGAAGAACAAAGTCAAACTAAATTTATTGTAACAATATTTTTGAGAAAATTCTAGAAAGCTGTTGAATAAACTAGAGCAGTGCACAGCCCTCCTCTTCAACCAAAGGTCCCTCTACTAACACAGGACCTCTCCTGTACTGATCCTCACCCCACATCTTCACAACAGTGTGATTAAGCTTCCAACTGGCCAGGTTTCATGGTGGGATGAAAGTATTCTTCCACACTCTCTGTTTGTGAGGAAAAGTGAGAAACCCTAAATTTCTGTTCTCCTGACTCAGACCAAAGCCTGGTTTTCTTCTCCCTCCCAGAAAACTCAAATGCTGGGGTAGTTTGAGGGTGAGGATCTGCATTCAGATCTCAACCACAGTTCCTGGGGTAGCTCCACAACTGGTCAACGTTTTCCCAGGACAGTTGGTGGTGGCATAACCCACCATTACTTTCTCAAACCATCTCCATGGGCAGTGTCTGCTTGGTCCCTGATGAGATTTCTATTGGCAAGGCCTTGCTCGTTCAGAGCCCTGGGAAATTGTACAACATTGCATCATCCTTCTAACTGCACTTTCCACAGCCATTTGCGGTTGTCGGAGATAAAGTCCATTTTTGTTCTCATCTGTTGTGTTCTCAAGATTTCTTAAGAGCCCTCATCAGTCCCACCTGTCAGCATGGAACGTTGTATTCTAACTCTTGCTCTTCAAAGAGCAACTAGAGAAGCAACCGTTTTTGGTATCAACTGGGAGTTGACCAGAACTGCAGGAAATCACCCCAGACCTCAGGCCTACTGTACTTTATGAAAAGCTCCAGATGATTCTTTTTCTTCAATGTTTTCAATTACATTTATTTATCTCTTTGTTTGTTGAGGGGTCACGGTATATGCCATGTGTGTGGAGGTCAAATGACAACTTATGGAAGTTGGTTCTCTCCTTCCACCATGTTGGTTCTGGGGATTGAATTTAGATGATCGGGTTTTGCAGCAGATGCCTTAACTCACTGAGTAATCTCACCAACACCTATGGGGTTCTTGTGTAGTGTTTATTTGAGAAGTTGGGGCTGGGAAGATGGTTCAATCAATAAAGTGCCTGCCTTGGAAGCCCGATGACCTGAGTTCTGATCTCCAGTGCCCATCTGACATCTCAGTGCTAGGAGTGGGAGGGTAGAGACATGAGAGTCCCTAGAGCTCATTAACCAGCCAGGCTAGCCTAACAGATGAGTTCCAGGTTCAGTGAAACACCCTCTCTCAAAAGCTATGATGGAGTATGATGGAAGAAGACATCTGTCACTGGCCTCTGGCTTCCACATGCATACACACATCTACTCAAACATCCACAAACACACATGCAAAGTGTGAGAAGTCAAACACAGAAAATGAATTTTTATTTCATTATGTTACATTCCCATATAAAACAAAGAGGCATACATTCAAATTTTCTTTGGGGACCAGTCCTCATTTTGAAGTGTAAGTTTCTAAGGGAATTTCCAATGGCCACAGAGCAGGTCTGAGTTACACCCATATGAGGCATGTGTGGAAGTTGACAAATGGTTTTCTGTACTAATATGGAAAGCAATGACAATTGGTGCCAGCTGCTTTCATTTGCAAACCATATCTCATGTTTGTGCAAATAATGACAAGTAGAAGACTCTCTAGTCTTCCCACCAAATTTACATGTCATATAACATGTAATGTCTCTTCCAGTTTCATAAAGATGTCCATAATGACACTTTCTTGGGCCTGTTCCTTATGACAAAAAAAAAGACAATCTGAAAATGATTTTTAGTGTTCTCTGAATTAACCGTAACTTTATAACAGTCCTTCAGACACTCCAGAAATTCTGCCAGTTAAACTCTCTATGTCACTATCTTGGGTTGTTTTTACCTATGAAGTCTAACCTGGCATTTAAATACCCCGCGTCATCTCAGCCAGGCATCTTTAGAGAAAGGGCTTGACAGACAGAGTATTTAGCAAGCAGTAGCATGATTCCTAGCAAGAATTTCTGAGAAGTTTGGCATACTCTTCCATTAGAAAGAACACATACAACAAGATAGGCCAGATTTCTGGGCCCCAGCCTTCTATCCTGAGTCTCTAAGTTCAGTGGAGAAGAACATGGAACTAGGTTCAGGGCCAGTTGCCTAAGCGATGCCAAATAAAATTCTTCAAGAACCATCCCTTGAAGGACATTGTATGGAGATGTTACACCATCGTAGATTCACCCCACCCCAGACTCTGAGCACAAATCTGCTCCCAGCCATAGTTTACAAGATCGAATTTCTCATGGTTATGGTTCAGACCTTTACAGCCCCATTTAACACAAAATGTGTTCTTGCCTCAATGACGTGGTCAGCTAGTTCCCTGTAATTTTCCTATCAACAACTGAACTCCCTACCAGTCCTTTATTCCCTGGTAGTTAAGGATCCTATCCTCAAAGCACAAATTACCCCTGATACAGTCATGGAAAAATTCTTTAGGCTCCATCTACAGCCAGCTTTTAGAAGACTTTGCTGTCTACCTGCCGCCTGCCCTGAAGACCCCTGTTGGTCACCTGGATCTTTGCTTTAATTAAGGTTTGAGTGTTCATTTTTAACCACGAAACTCTGATCCTTTAAAACCTCATATAGAACTCAAATAAAACGAAAACAGAGAAATTTTTCTGTAATTGAAATGGTGATGAAAAAGCATACATAACTGAACATTCTCCCACTCTGAGACAAATACACACCTTTACACTTTCATATACATGTTTACTTACCTGCATGCACACAGAACTACTACTCCTACTACTACTACTACTACTACTATCTCTCTCTCTCTCTCTCTCTCTCTCTCTCTCTCTCTCTCTCTCTCTCACACACACACACACACACACACAAACACACATTGGACACTGAGGTGATCCTGCTGAACCTCACCATCTGAAATCTCTACTCTGTGGTATGGATCCAGTTGTAGTGGACAATTGCACTGTTGAACTATCCTCCTACACAAACTCCTGGTTTAAATCCATCTTCTAAAGTACATGACAGACTGTCTCTTCTTGAAATCTAATTCATTCCTGTGTTCCCATTTCCAGTCCTATATCTTAATCTATAGGTTTAGCTTAAATTCCTGTCCAAATATATCTCAACGGGATCCATTCAATCACTTACCAAGCTTGACTTGTTTACATGCTTGTATAAATTCTCCTGAAAAAAAAAATGATCTTGCAAATTTATTGCAGTTAGAATTGGAAATGACTACATATAACTTAATAATCATTTAGGTTATATAAATATCTTAAATAAGTAGTGAACGTCGTGATACTGTTATAAATTACAGTTTTAAAACTCAAATTTACGTTTCTCAGTTCAGTGAGCTGATATTGCATATGACCAGGTATCCTGCAACTTGGTTGTATTTATTAATTATTTGGAAGGGTTTTTTGGAGTATTCTACATAATACCTGCAAATATTAATAGCTTAATTTATTTCTTTCTAATCTAAAGGATTTATATTTCTTCTACTTTTGTGATTACATAGGCTTGGACCTCTAAGTATGATGGGGATAAGAAACAATGGAAGTAAATACTCTGTGTTTTCTCAGTCTTAGAGGGAAGTATTCTCTGTCATCATTAAGGATATGCAAGCCTTCATTTAAATGCTTGCTATTGTCTACACAATGTTTCTGTCTGGAGTGTGCATGTGAGTTGTTACAGTGAACAGATGGTGAACACTGTCAAGAAGATAATACTCCTGAGTGTAAAGGCATGATTCATTTCATTCACTGTTTTTGTTTTTAATATTAAACCATCCTTGAATATCTACCTACTAGGTATTGCTATTTTCCTCTTCATATGCTGCTGGATTCAATTTGCTAATATTTTATGTGGATGTTTACATTCACATTTATGAATGATATTCCTCTGTGGTGTTCATTGTTTAGATGCTTATGTCTGGTTGGAGTGTTAGTGTAATTCTGGTCTCATAAAATAAACTGATATCCTCTATTTTCTGAAAAAGTTTATATGTAATTAATATCATGTCCTCTTTAAGCCATTGAACAAACTCATGAATGAAGATATCAAAGCCAAGATTTTCCTTTGTAAACATTTATTTCTTTTTTAAAAAAAGATTTAATTATATTATATGTATGAGTATTTTTGCACGCATATATGTATGTGTACTACATGAATGTCTGATAGCTACAGAGTTAGAAGAGGACACAGGACCCCCTGGAACCAGATTTAAGTCGGTTGTGAGCTGCCGTGTGGGTGCTGGGACCTCTGCAAGAGCATTAAGTGCTCTTAACCACTGAGCCAACTCTCCAACATGCATGATTTTTTAAGCGTGTCTGTGTATATATGCGGGAAGGCCCAAAGTCCACATCAGGTATCTTCCTCTATTGTTCTCTGTCTTATTTTTGAGACAGGATCTCTTACTGAAGCTGGAGCTCAGTGTCTTTGCACTCTTCCCCACATGCACACCATCTCTCAGTACCCAGATTAAGGATTGTGCCGCTACCATGCCCAGCTTTTTATGTGTGGGTGCTTGAGTTTCAAACTCAAGATCTCATGCTTATAGGACAAGAACCTTACTTCCTGGGCCATCTCTCCAGCCATCTTTCACGAGATTTTTAGTGAGTAATTGTATTATTAGTTTCGTGTTGCTGCTACCAAAGTAACTGATAGAAGCAGCTGAAAGAAGGATGAATTTACTTTGGGTTCCAACTTGAAAGATTTAGTCCATCATGGGAGGAAGCCTGTGGCAGAGAAGTTCATATCATAGCAGGCTGAGAAGCATAGAAACGGGGAATACCAGTGCCTGTTGGCTTTCTTGCTCCTCCTTGTTTATTACATCCAGAACCCTATCCTATCCAGAACACTGACATTCAGACTATTTCTTCTCCTTTAGTTAATTCTGTCTGGATACACTGGCAGGCATGCCTCACCAATCTCCCAGATGACTCTAAACTCAGACAAGCTGGCATGTGCTTTTTTTTTTTTTTTTTTCTTGGTTTTTCAAGACAGGGTTTCTCTGTGTAGTTTTGCGTCTTTCCTGGAACTCACTTTGGAGACCAGGCTGGCCTCAAACTCACAGAGATCCGCCTGGCTCTGCCTCCCGAGTGCTGGGATTAAAGGCGTGCGCCACCACCACCCGGCGCTGGCATGTGCTTTAACCATCACAGTAAACCTAAATTTATTTTACTTGTCAATTTCACTATTTTTAATATTTTTTGTTTTACCTGTTATCAAATATTTTAATTTACTATATGGAAAGGCATCATTCAATCTACTTCAGATGACCTGATCTCCTTCATTCTGTCTATAAAGTGCCATTGAATGACACTAATCAGTAATGTTCTTTCTCAATTTTCTTTTTGTTTAATTTTTGTTTATTCTTGAGAATCTTGTATAGGATTACAGTGCAATACAATCATATCTTGCCTCCATTCTCCTCTCCAACTTCCCTCATGTATCTCTCAACCCATCTTCCTCCCAAATTCATGTCCTTATTTTTAATAACCCACTAAATCCATTATCTGTCTGCATAAGTATGGGTATGGACTCATCCACTAGAGCATGGGAACTCTATCAGTATGCACACCCTCATGAAAGAATGACTTTCCCTTTCCAACAAAGTATCAACTGCCAACATGTCCTCAGTAAAGAATAGAGCCTGGACATCTCCACCCCAACCACTCCAGAATTTTGGCTATCTTGCTCTTGTCCAGGTCTTGTGCAGCTAACCACAACTGCTGTGAGGTCATGAGCTCCATGGCCATTTCATGCCCAGAAGACAACATTTCACAGCCTGGGATAATCCCTGGACCTTGTGTAGGGGGAAGGAGTTGATGCAGGGTCCCATCTAGCACTGAGCACTCCATCTCTTATTCTCAGCAGTTACACGTGTTCTCCGTTGACTGCTGCCCATTGTCAGAAAGAAGTATCTCAGGCTGAGGCTGAAAGCAACTCAGATCTGCACTATAAACATGAATGTGTTTTTCAGGAAATGAGTACATGTATTCCACCAGTACTTTTAAATGTCTTGACCAAACTCATGGGAGGAGAGAAGAGTGAGAAAAGAGATGACAGGGTGATGTGGAGAGGGAATGTGCAATGCACCTACATAAACTTCTATGAAAACATGTTCCTGTGTGGAAATGTCCCTTGTAGTAAGTACCATGTACAGTGAACATATACAAAAGGGTTTGTTTTTGTTTTTGTTTTTGTTTTTTTTCCAGAGCTGAGGACCGAACCCAGGACCTTGAGCTTGCTAGGCAAGTGCTCTACCACTGAGCTAAATCCCCAACCCATACAAAAGGTTTTAATATGTTTTATGTTTTCAAGTAATTAACCTTTAATTTTACTAATTTTTCTCCACTGTGTAATTTGTAGGGGGTGGGCGGAGAGAGGCAGGATTCTATCTCACTGACTTACACTCCAGATCTGGTCCTTTCTTCTATTTCTTTTGTTCTTAATTTCCTTTTCTCGCCTATTGAGGTTGAAGGTCAGGTAGCTGACTTTTTTCATAACATAGATATTTGTTGTTATATTCATAAGTTTCTCCTGAAGCAATGTGGTCGCCCTCTCTGAATATTTTGATATGTGTCTTCATTTTAGCTCTATTCATGATATTTTCTAGCTCTCTTCATACATTCCTCTTTCACCAATTATTTTTCTGACATTGATTTCCAGTTTAATTTTATTATGATCTGAACACATGTTTAATTCATACCAAATATTTAAATATGCAAAGGCTTGTTTTTTGCCTTTCTTGGTTATATTGGTGAGTACTTGATGCACCTGTGGAAAGAGTCACCTTTCTGCTGTTGCTAGGTGGAATATTTGACAAATATTAGGTGTGCAAAATTGATTGGTAGCTTTAATGAGAAATTGTATGGCCTTTCTAGTTTTTTGTCTGCTAGGAAAACAACATAATGTTTATATTTCCTTATGTTTGCTTCTAACCTAGGTCTTCATAAAGTTAACCTTTTGCAAACATCACATAGTTAGAAATTGTTTCTATATTAATCCCATATAATGGCATCTACTGATTAACTTGTCTGGGACATTTACATCTAAAATAAGTACTCCTGAGGTTGAATTTGGGCCTACCGTTCTATTATTTATTTTCTCTTGTCCCAGAGTTGCTTTTTTTCCCCATGTCCCTTTCCTGTCTTATAAAACTTATTTGAATTCTTTAATACTTACTAGATTTAACTACTGGATTGTATTTATTTCTCTTTGAGTTTCTATGATTGTTGTAAATATTGCTGTATGTATGAAATCTTTTATATTATAATTACAGTTGTTTTTGTTTTTTGTTTGTTGTTTGTTTGTTTGTTTGTTTAGTTGGTTGGTTCGTTGGTTTTTTGAGACAAGGTTTTTTGGAGTAGCTCTGGTTGTCCTGGAACTGGCTGGGCTGGAATTCAGAGATCCACTGGCCTCTGCCTCCCACATGCTGGGATTAAAGGCATGTGCCATCACTGCCTGGCTGGTTAATATTTTTAACATTTTAAATAAAATGCTGAAGAGTTTTAATATATAAGTGCCTTCACCCTCCCTTTTTTTTTTCTTTTTTTTTTCTTTTTTTTTTCTTTTTCTTTTTTTTTTTTTTTGGTTTTTCGAGACAGGGTTTCTCTGTGTAGCTTTGCGTCTTTCCTGGAGCTCACTTGGTAGCCCAGGCTGGCCTTGAACTCACAGAGATCTGCCTGGCTCTGCCTCCCGAGTGCTGGGATTAAAGGCGTGCACCACCAACGCCCGGCTCACCCTCCCTTTTTAATGTTACAGTGCTGAATGCATAGCTTTGAAAACCCCATCAGATAATATTATTACAATCCTTCATTTACATTTCTATGGGATGTGATATAGTTTCAATGTCTCCTCCAAAAATCACATAATAATTTGTTATTGTTCTCAAAGGTGGGACTTTTTAGAAGTTATTTGGGTTATGAGGGCTCCATACTTCATGAATAGATCAGTGTCCTCACCAAAGAACTGAGAATGGCTCTCTCTTTCCGCCCTGCACATTTCCTTTGCATGTCAATGCACTCCGTCATGTTATGATACAGTAAGAAGATGCTCATTAAATGTAGTCCCTCAGTCTTAGATCTTCCAATCACTTAAAAGTGAAAGGAGTTCTTTTTTTTTTCCTTCTAAATGTCCCTGTATCTGTAATTGAGTTATGTGAGGGGTCGTTTTGTCAACTTGATACAACCTAGAATCACCCAGGAAGAGAGTCTCAGTGGAGGACTGTCAAGCTCAGGTTGGCCTGTTGGGTATGTCTGTGGGAGTTTTTCTTGATTGTGTTAACTGCGGTTTGAAGACCCACCCATTATGAGCATCGCTGTTCCCTGGGTTTGGATCTTGGATGGTACAATAGCAGAAAGAGCAAGCAGAATACAAGCACACATGCATTCATCTCTCTCTTGAGAGATGTTCTATTTCTCTTGACTGGACATCTAACAACTTGCTTCAAGTTCCTGTTATCTTGACATGCCCACAGTGACAGTTATAACCTGGGATTATAAGCTAAAGTAAACACTTTCTCCCTTAAGTTGTTTTTGTCGGGGAATCTTACCACAGCAACAGAAGGAAAACTAGGACACAGGAGATGAAGAGAAAACCCTCTAAGAGAGCATCATTTCCCCAGATAGAGAATTATCAGCTGACACATCTGGGGATTTGTGGTTTTGTTTTCTTCTCAGTACTTCAAAAAGACATCAGATCCTGACTTCTCATCATGGTGATTTTTTAGTTCACTCAAATTACACGTCTTCCGATATACAGTGTGTCATTATTTGACAAGCTTCTCTCAAGATTTTTTCTTGTCCTTGTTTTTCTGCATTTTGATTATGATGTGTCTGAGTCTGTTTTTTGTTGCTGTCGTCTTGGGTTTTTTAGTATTTACCCCATTGGGGGTAGCTAAACTTCTGCGTCTGTGAACTTTCTCTTCCTTCATATTTGCAAGTTTTAAACCAGAAACTCCTTACATGTATTCTCTACATCTGTCCTTTTCCCATCATTCTGAAGCTCCATTGACATATTAGACTGTTTCATATTATCCTGTATGTCTCGGACACTGTTTACTTTTCTCCCAATTCATTTTTCTCTGTGTTCTCATGGTGAATGATGTTTTATTAAAATAGCCTAAGTTCACTGTTTTATCCATTGCTGTCATTTCTCCTTGGGCAGTTCTGTGGCATTTTTGGTTCATCCCTTATCATTTACCATTGCACAATTTCTGTTTGCTGTTTTATAATTTCTAGGTTTAAAAAAAAAACTTCTTTCTACCGACTTTAAATGTGTTTAGTGGTACTTACCTTGATATTTCTATCATTTATTTAAGCTGGAGGCATCTTCATTAGCTTCTCTAAAGAATTAGTCAAGCCCATTATCCTGGTGCACAACTATAATCCAAGAACTTGAGAGGCTGCAGCAGGGCATTGTCACGAATTCAAGGTCAGCATGGCCTACCCACCAAAATCAGAGACAGAAAAAAAAGGTTTCTGCTTCTTTCTACATAGATTGATTTTTAATTATGTCCTAGGTATTTTGAGTATATTTTGTGTGAATTCCGTATTATTAAAAATCTACTTGGAATTCATTTTTCCCCATAGACAAAATATGCAAATTGCATTTATCACATATGCCCAGTAGTCAGTGATTCTAAACAAAGACTGTGTTCTGCTGCACTGGGTGTGTCTCATGAATTTACCTCTCAGAGGTTGGCCTCATGTTGGCTTAAATCATGGTCAATAGTTTAGGTCTTAGTTAAATTCTCAGAACCAGAGGTAAACCTTGAACTTGTATGTGTCCCAGACACAGAATTGTGGAGTTCTTTTCTTCTGCTGTCTCCTTGCTAGGATAGCTCAACATTAACATGCTCACAGGCCTCTTTATTGCTGCTGCTGCTGCTGCTGCTGCTGCTGCTGCTGCTGCTGCTGCTGCTGCTGCTGCTGCTGCTCTGACTAGAAAAATATAGGAATTCCTTTGTTCACACTATAGGATGTCTGTTTTCACTCCCTTGGGGTACATAGATTGGTTCACTATTGGAGTGTCACCCCCTATGACATATTGGAAAGTTCAAGATGCAAGAGAAAAGTACAAAAAGAAAAAAAAAAACATTACTAGCCATGTGTCTGATGTTACAGTCTATTTCATAACTTCCTAGTTTTGTTTATATTTAAGTATTTTCAGTAAATTTCATTTTGCATATTTCCAAAAGCTTCAGTTTTAACCACTGCAAAATATAAGTCTGTGTTATTCTATCTTGGACAGACCAGAATGGGAATAATCTATTTATGGAATTTAATATGTATGGTTCTATAGGAAGTGCCAGGGAATATCAGCCTTTTCCTATTTCTAGAGTCAAACATGATGACCCTGGACCACAATTTTATTGAAGCATTTTAACATTACTGGTTTTAAATGTGATTTTAAGAGGGCAGTATAAGAATTTATTAGATGATAGTCCCAGCATGATTTTGGGTAATGCTTAAATATCTTGAATCATTTTCCAAAGTTTTATGTGGAAAAAAAATGACGCAAAACGGGCTCTGCCTCGAGTTGTCTTTTACACCTTAATTTCACAATTTGTGTGTGGTTTGAAGGAAATCAAAACCATCGTATATCTAATCCTCTAAATGTCTATCAACCAAATATTTTGTTTTAGAGTCATTTGATATTTCAGACCATAGTAGTGCTTTTTTTTTCCTTTGTTCCTTGTAAAAACAGGAAGTGATCATCTTCCAAAAGTAAATAAATGCACTCGAAAATCCTAAGAGGTCATGCTGAGTTCACAACTTCAGACAGAACTCACTGGTATATTCCACACTTAGTAACTCAGTCTTTTTATTACTATTATTATTATCCTTTCTTTTTTCAGATCTAAAAGTCACCTGACATTAAGAACATTTACAAATATGAAACATCACCAATCTTAAAGTAATCCATGTATTTAGTTCCTACAAAGGAGGAAAGTGTTCATGCAGACATCAAGGGAAAACTATGAAAACCTGAAACAACGCAGCCAAATCACTGTATTGAATCAAACGCCAAGGCAGAATAAATGACTATGGGCCCATATAGGCATAAATGAACAGTCCAATGAATTAAAAAGTACGCATAAGGAAATCACAGACATCCCTGTCCTCACTGCACTCTGACACTGCTGTGGCTTGAATCTAGAATATTCCCCATAAGCTCATGTTTTGAATGCCGAGAGGCCTTGGGAGATAGAACTCAGATGACTGAAGTAGGTCCCTGGGGTGGCCCTTTTGAAGATCGTACCTCTTCCCTGGTCTCTATTCTGTTTCCTACCACCACCCTATGGAGAAATCTATCGCTCATGTTCCAGCCGCCATTACCACCCCTTCCCCACCATGATGCACTGAAGTCTCTGGACCCATGTACTGTAGTGTTCCCTCCCTTGTCTTGTTTCTGTCAGGTATTTCAGTCACAGTTACACAAAAGTAAATAATGTAGCCACCAAATACAGGTTGTAGCTGTTTTCTCCACAGCAAACAGTTCTCCCATTCTCTAAGCACCTCAAACAAGAGCACTACTATCGAGTTCCAACTGGATACCTGGAGTCAAGTCAGATCCGAAAAGTCCGGTCCTGTAAGACCGCCCCCGCTTTTAGACTCCAATCGCTTCCCACTCAAACTGCTGTCGGACTGGAAAACTCTACTTCCTCAGATTTAGTCACTTCTTAGAAGACTCACAGAGTTGAGAAAATCATTTTACTTATTAGATGACCAGTATATTGCAAAGGATAAAGCAGAGACAGCCGCACCTGAGAAGTACACAAGACAGCGCGCAGGGGACAGAGAGCACAGCTTCAGAATCCTTTACAAGTGCATTGTCTTCCCAGCAACCTCCACCTGTTTACTGACATCCTTCTTGGGGTCTTATGGAGGCTTCGATATGCCATCACGATTTACTAAACCATTGGCTGTGGGTTTTTAATCCAACCATCAGCCTTATCCCCTTTCTGGGAGTCAGGAGAAGAGACTGAAAATCCTAATCTAAAAAATTAAGAAGAAAAGTAAAACAGAAAAATCTGTCACAGACAAGAAACCAAGAAAATGCAGACAACATGGTGCAACATTGTTTTTAGGATTTTTTATCCTAAACTGTTAGGCTAAAGTGAGATAACTCTGAACAATGTTTGGGGGGTTGTTTTTTTTTAATTATTAATGATTTACTAATGTGGAGCCAGGGATACGATTCAGTAGGTAACGTGCTAACAGACCAACATGAGGAGCTGAGCACCCACATAAAAAATTGGGCATGGTGGTATGCATCTGTACTCCAGGACTAGGAAGGTGGAGACAGGAGAATCCCTGAGGCTCACTGGATGAATCGGTGAAAGATCCTATTTTATAAGTGAAGAGATATGAGGCTGTCAAGGTGGCTGAGTAGGTAAAGATGCTTTCTACCAAACCTGATTATCTGAGTTCTGTCCCCAGAGCTGCCATGGTGGATGAGAGAACTGACTTCCACAAGTTGTCCTCTGACCTGTACGCACAGACACACAGACACACAGACATAGACACACATACACTGAAAAGGTAACAAATAAATAAATGCTAAAAATAGAAAAAAATATGGTGGAATGTAATAAGGTATGGTATTCATTGTCAACCTCTGGCCTTCACAAGTGCTGACACACATGTACATACTACACACACATACATGTATGTACATGTGTGTGCGTATATACACACACATACCAACACACAAATAAGAATAATGATAAACCAATATGATTGCTCATTAGCTGTGGTAATGTGCCAACCTAATGTCAGGTGTGAATAATAAAGAAAACTTGGTCTGTGGTATTTGGGACCCCTTGGGGGGCCTAGCTTCAGAACTCTTCTATAACACCAAACCTATTCTAAAATAAGTTTTCTAAAACAAGACTGAATTCTCTTCTTCCACTGCCCCACTACCAATCCTAAGTAAGGAAAATGTCTATCCATCATTTTTTGTAAAAGGTACATTGTTTTTAGTCGATGGTATATTTTGCAAAAGGTGCATTTTCTATAAGAGGTACATTGAAAACAACGCTCCCCAAATACTATGCTGCTCAGCCTCAAAACTGGGCATATAGCAGGTAATGCAATAGTTAAAATACATTCTGGGCCTGGGGATATAGCGTGGTTGGGAGTGTGCATGTCTAACGTCCTAGTTCAGTCCCCAGCACCACACAAACTGGACACGTTGGCACATCTCTGTAATTCTAACATTTGAGAGGGCGAGGAAGGGGAATCAGAAGTTCACAGTGAGCTGGCAAGACTGCTTGATGTGTGGAGTCACTTGTCCCCATGTCTGAATTCGATCCCTGGATACCAGGAGGTGGCAGGAGACAGCTGACTCCTGAGAACTGTTTTATGACCTCCCCATATATGCTGTGGCACTGGCATGGCTGTACTCACACATACAAATACACGTGCACACAAAAGTTTAATTTCTTTAAAGAAGTTCAAAGCCATCCTTGGCTACATAGTGAGTTGGTGGCCCAGCCTGGGATACATAAGACCATTTCAAAAATAAAATTCTGTCTACATTTTCCACTTTTCAAAGAAGTATTCAAACTTTGTGCTCTCTTGTGAATAGTTTGTGTCGTGGTACTGATACAAATTTATTTAAGGAGGACTTCGTTATTGCATTTTCAAAGTTCTAAATTTTTGAGCAGATTGTAATACATAGTCCTCTTGTGGACCAAGAGATATGAGAAGGGTGGCAGAGAAAAAATGGAGTAGAGAAAGAAGGAAGAATATTCCTCCCCAGCCCCAAGGATATTAGAGACTGTTGGAGTCCAAGCCTATTTCTTTTCAGCTTCCTGGGAAATGATCAGGACTCAACAGGCAGATCAAACTAGGAAGACTGGACTCCAACCAGTAGGGACCCCTCTCCTTCTCAGAAAAAAAAAATACACCAGTATCAGGGTTGGAGAGACAGTTCTGCCATTAAAAAGACTTGCTGCTCTTGTAGAAGACCCTGGTTCAGTTCCCAGCACCCATATGGCAGCTCACAGCCATCTATAACAACAGTTCCAATGGGAACTTAGCACCTCTTCTGATCTCCATGGGCACTACATTTGTATGGCTCTCATACATACATGCAGGCAAGCACTCATACACACAACGTGAATAAGGCAAACATCCCACCTAGTACAGAATCCACTGATCATCCACCACAAAAGCTCACTCTGGGGATAGTCTCCAAATGTTCTGTATTGCCTCAGATGCTACTATGAATGTCTTCAATCCCAAAAGCCCCAACTGTGACTGAGACTCAAGTACCTGCTAAGCCAATGACTTCAAAACTGAGAATCAAATTGACATCAAATCCTATAAAACTAATACATCATAAAAGAAATGCACCTTTTAGAAACGAAGTACAGAGCTGTTGTTTAAAGCCCTTCAAACCCCAGACTCAGAGTTGAAGAAGGAAAAACAAAAGACCTTCAGAAAATTATCTCAACAAGCATTTTCTAATAAAAGTAACAACAGTTGGTAAACCAGGAGTTGAGCATCGATCAACTGTGTGCTAAAAACATGTCAGCACTTTGCATACACAATCTTAATTATCACTATCATGTGAAGGAATAATTAACCCACTTTGAGATGTGGAAAATTCATCTACAAGAAAAGAAATAATTTGTCCAAGATTACACTTCTAATAGCAGGAAGAGTGCACAGAAGAAGGTCTTCTCTTGAACGTGATGCTGGCCCCCTCTGCCTGGCCTACCTGGGGTCTGCCATTTCCTCATAAGGCCTTTCCTGTCCAAACTGAGCAAGGATATGCTTGTTTTTATAGGTCATGCCTTCCTTGGGAAAAAGCATGATTAACGGCAAAAGAAATTCCTTTCATATTGGGATCAAATCCACTCAAATTTCTATATAAACTCTACTCTAGCTATCCCAAAGCATCACTGGTTGGGGATCATCAGGCATTCACAGTACTTGGCTGTTCCCATGTAGCAGAATGAACAGTATTCTATTTGTAGAACAAAACAGCAGAGAGCTCTCAGAATAGCAGATGATTGTTTGATTCAGAATAATTCAGAATGCTTTGTAACACACTCCCCTCATTAGCCATGAAACATTTGGTGTCGACTTCAGAACACATGAGAACTGTGTTCATTAATCATCTTACCTCTGTGGTAAAATGCCTGACAGATACCATTTAAGGAAGTAAGGATGTGATCTGTCTTGCCTTTCCAGGGCACAGCAGTCCATCACGGTAGGGAAGCACAGTGGTGGGGGTGAGTCAGTCTGTGACAGCAGGGGAATGTGTGCAGCTTGTTTACATCCTGGTCGATCAGGAAGTAGAGAGAGAGACTAGAAGTGGTTGTCATTCTCAAGACCTTCCCCCAAGAACTCACTTCTACCACCTAGAGCACATGACCCAAAGACTCCACACTCTCCCAAGACTGTACCACCAACCAGGGACAAGAGTATCCAGCATGAGTCTCTTTCATATTCAAATCGTAATAAAAAAAAAAGAACTGATTCTATTCATATTCATACTTTTCATTTTCAAGTCATAATAAAAAATGAACTGATCCTACAAAAACTGGACACTTTTAGTTAGAGAAACTTGCATAGACTGCAAGCACACCATCCCTCCCAGCGCTACCTCGTGTTTTTATTTTTCTGTAAACCAGCTCCCTTGAAGGAAGACGTGAAATTCACTGTTGATGATGACGCAGACTCTGCTGAAGAAACACCGCCCCTGTTGATTGCAAGGGGTTTTAATGCATCTCAATTAAAATGATAACAGCGAGGGGCTTTGAAATAGGTCTTCACATGATCAGCACTGATAGATACTCTGCAGCTGTTTGGTGAACGTGTCTTTTTTCCATTTCTTCCTGATGATTGTGTTTTACCCTGCTCTGCCAAGAAAATTTACTACATTTTTTTTCATGACTTTCCTTGTGTCAAGTGGAACTTTTTCATCCAAATTTCACTGCTCTGGCCCATATGTCTTTTTTTTTTTTTTTTTTTTTTTTTTTTATTTTACACCATAAAAAAAAAATTTTTTTTTTTTTTTTTTTTTTTTTTTTAGTTAGGATACCACATAACAAAAATGTTTCTCTTATATTAATTTTGTTACTCATACTAAACCATCACTCCTTGGGATGCCGTATAGGAGCCAAGAAAGAAGTGACTCACTCATACAAAGATTTTATTTAAGACATTTGCTCAGTGGTCCAAGTAGATTAAAGACAGATCTGTTGCCCTAGGAGCAGCATTAGGGTATTCAGTTGCCACTGGTAGTCAGTTGCCACACCGCATGTGGCTCACATGATAGCCACTTCCCTTGGTCTCTGTCAACCTCATTAAACACTAGGGCACCTGCATTTAACAGACTCCGGTTGAGTATGTGTACTGAGGGGGAGGGGGGCATATTTACAGGGCTCTTGAAAGGATCTGATATTAATATGATGCCCCCAAAACTCCTGGGATGCCTGGGGGAAGGGGATCTAAGTTTCCCTTAAGGATTCCTTGGAGATGAAGAAAGGAAAAGGAGAAAGTGGCAGAGAAGAAAGGGGAAGCATGAAGAAGAAACGTAAGAGAACAGAAATAAACCAAGAGAGAAAACATCACAAGTTTCCATTGTTCGCTTTCTCTGCCAGAGAGTCTGGAATGTTAAACAGCTGCAAATTGAGCGGCTCCAGGGTAATAGATTTGGTCTCCACCACTAGGGGTCAGAAACCCACGACCTGTAAATAATACTCACACACTTGAAACAAGGAACAGATGAGGTCCTGGGAAAGATGAATGCTGGCTTTCTTATTCTATAGAAAAACGTAAATCCCTGCATTAAGACAAACAGTGAGAACATCGTACATGTAGACACTTCCATGTGGGTGAGTATCTCAAACCATGAGTGCTTATTTATCTCAGGCTTATCAACACCATAGAAAAATGATAACTGAGAGTGTAGCTCAGGTGATTGAGCGCTTTCCTCTGAACACATGAGGCCCTCCCTGGGTTCTGTTACCAGCACCTGCAGAAACCCAGCATGAGGGTGCATCTGGGCAATCTCACCACTTGGGAGGTAGAAGTAGCTGGATTAGAAGTTCAGCTACATGGCAAGTTCAAGGCCAGTCTCCTATACATGAGACCTTGTCTCAAAAAAGTAAATCAGTAAGTTAACCAGTTCTTTATAAGGCAGTGTATTCATTTTTTAATTTACTTTTTCCTATCTCTCTTCATCTTTCTTCCTTGCTTTCTTGACTTTTTTATGGGTTTTTTTTGTTCTTTTTTATTGTTTTTAAATTAACACACAAGGTATTAGATAGAACCATGGCATGTTTTAACACACTGTATTTTAGTAGATTCTCTTTCCCTCTTGCTACTCCTAATCTCCCTCTCATAACTGCCCCCCCAGTCTCTTTTCCTTTTTTGTTTTCTATGTCCTTTTGCCCATCCCCATCCTTTCCTGGTCACCTACTTTAAGCCTCTCTGGGTCTCTTCTCTAGTGTTGCAGGCTCTGCCCACATTTAATATCCATTTATGCGTGCACATGCGTATAACACATTTCCATCAACTCATTTACATTGCTCACATCTTCTTCACCGGCATTTCCCGTCAGAAATTTTCATGTAATCCAATCTCGAAGGAATCAGGTGGTATTTCAGAGTAGTTTTAATTTGAATTTCCTTGCATACAAAAGATGTTGACCTCCTTTTTAAAATAATTATTGACCACTTATATTTCTTCCTTTGAGAGCTGTTAATTTCTTTAGCCCATTTGTTGGCTTGCAAAATTTGGTTCTCATGGTCTTTTTTTTGGGGGGGGGGTGTTCGTTCGTTTCTGTTTGTTTTCGGTGTTTAATTTTTCATTTCTTTGTGAATCCCTGATATTAACCCTCTGTCTCAGGTATAACTGGTAAAGGTGGTCTCCCACTTCTTCAAGCTATTTGCTCTGCTGACAGTTTCTATTGCTGTGCAGAAACTTTTTAATTTCATGTCATTTCTTTTTTTTAATTTTTTAATTCATTTTGCATACCAACCACAGATCCCCCCTCTCATCCCTTCTCCCATTCCTCCCTCTGCTTTTCCCCCCTCCCCAACCTACCCCTCATCCCCTCCCCCAAAAGGGTAAGTTCTCCCATGAGGGGACAGCTAAGCCTGGTACATTCAGTTGAGGCAGGTCCAAGCCCCTCCCTGTATCTTGAGTTTTCTCCAGTCCCAGCCTGGCAGTGGTCAGGACAAATCTCTCTCAACCACCAGTCCCTCAGCCTCTCAGACCCAAGTAAGCACACAGAGGCTTATATTATTTATAAACTGTTTGGCCATTAGCTCAAGCTTATTACTGACTAGCTCTCACACTTAAATTAACTCATAATTTTTATTTATGTTTAGCCATGTGGCTTGGTACCTTTTCCCAGTTCTGCCTTCCCATCTTCCATCCTCTGTGTCTGGCTGGTGACTCCTGACTCAGCCTTCCTGTTCCCAGAATTCTCTTCTCTCTTTGTCCTTCCAATACTTCCTGCCTGGCTACTGGCCAATCAGCACTTTATTTATTAACCAATCAGAGCAACATATTCACAGAATACAGAGCAATATCCACAGCACCTCCCCGCTGCATCAAGAGTGAGCAAAGTGTCCGACCATAGGTAATGGGGTCCAGAAAGAGGGAAGAGGGATTATATGAGCAAGGGGGGGGGGGTCAAGATCATGATGGGAAAATCTACAGAGACAACGGAACCAAGCTCATAAGAACTTATGTCATTTCATTTGTTGACTCTTAGGGTTGGCTTCTGTATTGCTGCAGTTCCATTCAAAAAGTTCTTGCCAGTGTTTTTGGTTTTCAGTTAAGGTTTTTGATCCACTTTGGGTTGATTTTTATGTAGGATAAGGAAGATGATTCTATTTTAATTTTTCTATAGGTGGTGCCAGCACCATTTGTTAAATGGGCTATCTTTTTTTCCATTACATATTTTTATATCATCTGAAGGTTTATTTCTGGGTCATTTGTTCTATTCCATTGGTCTATCTGTCTATATTTAAGCCAGTACCAGAACAGCACAAAATGGTCATATACTGTCACTATAATACTGTAGTATAATTTGAGGTCAGGTATTGTAATACCTCCAGCTATGTTTATTCTCCTTAGGATGATATCTCCTTTGGATATATGTAGTCTTTTGCGGTTCCATATGCATTCTTGAATTGTTTTTTCTAGTCTTGTAAAGAATAACATCAGACTGTAAGGGGGAATTGCACTGAATGTTTAGATTACTTTTGATAATCTGTGTAGAAGGTCTTTCCATCCTCTAGTGCTGTCTTTGACTTTTCAGTGTCTGCAAACTTCCATTAGAGAAGTCCTTTGCTTCCTTGATTACACTGATTCCTAGTTACTTTTCTTGTTTTCATTGTTGTTGTTTGGAGTGGTTAAGAATGAGGTATATTTTTAACTAACTTCTTTGTCTGAGTTTGTTCTTAGTATATATGGAGACAAATCACTGATTTCTTCACACTTAAAACAGCTTTGGGGATAAGAATGTAAAATACTTGCCTAGCATGTTCAGGGATCTGCAGTTGACCCCCAACACTAAAGGAAAATAAACAAACAGCGTTTTTAAGTGAGGAAGGAGGACATTGTCAAGAGGCTCACAGACTCTGTGAATTTTTTAAAAGTCCTAGTGGCTACCCACTTGGATCTATGGTAAAGGCAATCTCTTCTATAACATCCATCAATACATGCAAAACAAAGAATGTATATTTGTGTTGAGAGGGGACCCACAGTTTTGAGTGGAGTTTCCACACAACTAGGTATTAAATACATATTTAAGACCTTCATGGCTACATATAATAACATAAATAAGCCTGATTAGGCAGTGTTAAGTACAACAGAATCATTATAATAGAGAAAGTTAAAATGATTAGACAATAACTATGAGGCATTCCTCTTGCAGGAGATAACATCAGAGCTTAGGGGAAACAATAGTCTATGCAAAAGGAACAGCTGAAATAATAGGTCAAAAGTAAGAGCCAACAGAGGCCAGTAAAACACAGAAATAAACAATTAGTAGAGGGTGAAAGGCTAAGTTAAAGGTGCTAGAAAACAAGTTTGGAATGATTGTCAGAAGCCATTCAATGTTAGGGGTTTGTAGGCTGCGCAAAAGAAATTGTGGGTTCTATCTTTGGAGCAATGAGAAACTATTAAACAATGTTAAATTATTCCTTTTAAATGGTTATAAATGGATGATGGAATCTAAAGCAGTAGGTGTAGAAACAGACTAATTATCAGGCTAATGTGGTAGACCAGATAGAGATTCTAATGGTTTAGACTTTGGTAGTCATCTTGGATATGGAGAGAAGTCAATGGCTTGGGGTTATATATAAGATTAAGGGTTGAAGGAGCTGGTAGAATGAATGTGTGGAGTGGGATGTAGAGGGAGGAGGGAAACAAGAACCGCACACAGTTCTAAGATACTTGGCTTGAACACCAAAGTATATGATTCAGTGGCAGATCATGGAAAGTGGGCGTGATCAGATTTAGAGCCATGTAGATAACCTGATAATTCTGCTTGCCCCACAGTACTTATGAAAAGCCTGAGACATACATTACTGACTCAACAAGTTCTAGACAAGTAACATTTTTTGAGGCATCTGTATTTTGTAAGGGAAATCAAATTATTAGACTAGTTCTTTTCGTGTGTGTGTGTGTGTGTGTGTGTGTGTGTGTGTGTGTGTGTGTTCATATGGGTGCATGTGTGTGTACATATATAGAGGCCAGAGAACAACTTCAAGTGCAGTACTGTAGAAGCCATTTACTTTGTTTTTTGAAATAAGGTCTCTCATTGACATGGGACTTGCTGAGTTTGCAAAACTCACTTGTAGCTAGAGTTTTCCTGCCTGGCCTACAGTCAGGACAAATCTCTGTCACCCACCAGTTCCACAGCCACTCAGACCCAACCAAGTAAACACAGAGACTTATATTGCTTACAAACTGTATGGCCATGGCATGCTTCTTGCTAACTGTTCTTATATCTTAAATCAAGCCATTTCTATTAATCTATACCTTGCCACGTGGCTCATGGCTTACCGGCATCTTCACATGCTGCTTGTCATGGCGGTGGCTGGCAGTGACTCTCTCACTCAGCTCCCTGTTCTCTCAATTCTCTTCTCTGTGAGTCCCGCCTATACTTCCTGCCTGGCCACTGGCCAATCAGTGTTTTATTTATTGACCAATCAGAGCAATTTGACATACAGACCATCCCACAGCACTCAATAGCCAGCAAACCCCAGGGATCCACCTCTCTCTGCCTCTCCAGCAGTAGGATTTGTACGAATGTGCAATCATGCCAGCTATTTTTTTTAATATAGGTTCTAGGAAGTGAACTCGGGTTCTTATGTTTACAGTGGAAGCACTTTACTAACTGAGCTATCTCCCTGGCCCAGAAGGTTAATTTTAATATTAAAATAAAATTGTCTCCATTGAAACTATCTGTCACACAGCCCTCTCTTGTCAGGAAGAGTTCAAGGGAACCAGTTTCTTGCGAGATAAGCTTCCAAAGGTTTGAAAGAATGAAGCTGACATTCCCACACAGATGAGATACGTAAAGTATGGGAACATGAATAAGCATCCCTTTTAAAGAAAAGTACATTGAAGGCTGTGCTGTTGAAGTTCACAAAGCTTCAGCCTGAAGGAACAGATATAGCTGATTACAGAGCTCATGATGACATTCTCCCAGACCCACATGAACAAACACTAGTGCCCTCAAGTGTTCCTCACACAGCAAGACTATCGAGAATCTTTCACTATCCAATAGTTCCTTACTCAAGTAAATCGCTCATTAAACTCTTATTCTTCCAATGAAGCCATCTGATCTAACCAAGTAATCCAGCCATTTCCATTTTCTGGACAGATGTCTTTTCATGATGGTGCTGGACATTGCAATCAAGTGACCACATCATACTGCTGGATTTTATAAAGTTTGTGGTGAACTCCTGTCTAGCCGGGTTTCCACATCCTATACTTGTGCTATAATTTCTTTGCTTGGATTAAAAATGTTGAGGTATTTGAAATTTGAGTCTTTCTAACTGGAATATTAATTATTCCTTCCACTTTTGTTGCCAACACAGGTCTGATGAGCGATCCTTCTGTCTGTGTCCCATTTGTTGGCTAAAATGATATACTTAAGTGACAGAAAACATTAGTGTAATAAATGCAAAAGTGAAAATTTGCTGCTTGCTTACTCCACTTCAGATCTTTCTCAAAGTCTGAGTTTCCACATGTACAAGATAGAAATTACAAAACACAGAGAAAAGTAATAAATGGCCTGTGAAATACACAAGGTCATATTTACCTATCACTCAAAAAATTTTGAAGAGCATCTTACTTTGTGATAATAAAGCCAATCTTTGGACTAACTGATGGATGTGTGTGAACAAGTACACACAAACAGACGTCTACCAGTAACAGTTCTGCCATAGAAAGCATGAGTAAGTGACATCATTAAAAGTTGTCATCACTACTTCGTTGGCCTCTTATCATCTGAAATAAGGTGCTCTTTGAGTGCTTCCCATAATGCGCCAAGAAAGGGACAAAAGAGTCCATGGGAGGACGATGCTGGGTGGAAATAGCTACAGAAGGAAGGCTCTGATGAGCCTCCTCTCTACCCAACACCGTGCCGCACCTTGAGTTGTCCCCTGCACATAAGTCTGTCCTTCTGTCTTAACTGAAATTCCCCAGAGGCAGAACATCAAGCAAGGACTCAAGTACAAGTTGTTTTGGGGGAGGGTGCAGTGAAATTCCGGGAGTCACCAGATACATTATTAATCTAGTAACAACGCAGGGTCTCTGAAGCATAACCATCCTATGGAACTATTGGAGCCAGGGCAGAACATGTACTTTGGAGTTGTCCTATTCCTGTGAATTAATTATATGCTTGTTTCCATCATTCATTAATGAGAGTTGGTTGGGCTGAGGTTGAGCCCCAAGCACTTTCAAAATGCCCTATATACCAGAGAAAGCCACCAAGGGAATGGAAGTCAAGTGTGGCACAATGCCATGGTGAAGTCTGGAAATAGGGCGCATGTGGATCAGGCATAACAGAATATATGACAGCCAATGAAAAGTTTATTAAAGAATGAAAGAGGGAGAGTGCACAAAAATATATAAATGGTTGAGTCTTTGTATCCAGACACAATCTGAATCTGTAGATTCAATCAATCCATCATGGATTAAAAATATTACTTAAAAGTATCAGTGTTTTCAAAGTTTCATGACTATAATTATAGTTATGAGTATAAATGCTAAACATGTATGGATATTTCTATCCCCAATATGACCCCCTAGATCAGTGGTTCTCAACCTTCTTAGTGCTGTGACCATTTAATACAGGTCCTCATGTTGTGGTGACCATCAACCACAAAATTATTTTTGTTGCTACTTTGTAACTATAATTTTGATACTGTTATAAATTATATTGTAAATATCTGTGTTTTCCAATGATCTTAGGAGACCCCTGTGAAGGTGTGGTTCAACTTCCTGAAAGGTGTCTCAACCCAAGGCTGAGTACCATTGCCCTAGATGGCACAGTGTAATCTCTATCAAAACAGACTTTGCTTTGTCTCTGGTACTACAAGTATTCTAGAGAGTATTTAGCACATACAGAAAGTTGCACATAGGTTATATGCAAATACTTTGTCATTTTATATAAAAATCCCAAGGATCCAGAGTTTGGTATCCATAAGGGATCTGGAACAAATTCCCCATGAATACCAAGGGATGACTGAAAGCTGCATGCATATACACATCCTATTGCTCTGAATCTCTGGAGAGCCCTGACTAATAGAAACTGCTTCAGGGTTAAGCAACACTGTAGCAGTTAACAACATTCTCTTCCTTATCAAAGACAGCTGCCCTGGGATAGCTTCCATTCCCTGTGTCATACGATGTACCTCTTGCCAACAGTGGCTGTGCCTAGCCTATATCATTGTAAGCATCTGAGCACTAACCCACTGATGCCAGACCTAGGCAAGGTATCCTAAAGGCACACTGAGAAGCTCCATGTTTCCAGACACTGGGAATTCAAAGACGAGTCTGGGAGCCTCCACAGCCAAGACTCCAAGACATCAAGGATGAAGGTAATAGAGGTTGACTGACATTTTCCAAACCACGCCTTTTTCCTCCCTGGGTTTGCAGGGAATAGCTGAAAGGCAGTGAAGGGGGTTGGTTTTGTTTTGTTTTGTTGCTTTCTTATATTAACCTTGTTGGTCTATTTTAGAGTTTTTGAAACTATTTTATAGTTTTGCCCAATCAAAACAATGCTATGCAAATGATCAAGTCTCCCAGATCACCTGAGCAGACCTGCACTTCCTTTATCTCAATTCACCAGTGCCTCCAAATGCCGGAGGATGAAGAGACAGGTGGCTCAGTCAGCAAAGGCTAATAGTTCAAGCAGGTGAAAATGCAGATCGGTCAAATGTCTTTAAGACCTCAGTTTTGTTTTGTTTCAGAGAAATAGAGACATTGGAAGCTGGCTGGAGTGTTGTTACTTCTTTGTCTTTGTATTCAAATATGTCCACCTCCCTAAGGTGACTTTTTCTTAACAACTGCATACATGTCTGCATTTTCCTATAGTAAAACCAAGAACTATAGTTTAATTCCTACTGCTCATTTTTTCCTACAGACTTCAAAGTTATAGTTTCTAGGTAGAATAAAAAGAGTCACCTGGGGGCTGGAGGTCGGGGTGACTTGCTCTGTAATGCTTGTATGGCAAACATGAGGAATGAAATTTGCTCCCCAGAACCTATGTTTAAAAAAACTATGTTTAAAAAGTGTGGTGGTATGCACTGTAATCCCAGGGCTGGAGAGACACAAAGGTCCCTGATGCTTGCAGCCCAGCCCACTCAGTGAGCTCCAGGCCAATGAGAGACTCTGTCACAAAAAATAAGGTGAGTTCCTATAAGCCAGGTTTGTTGTTTCTGTGGGGGGTTTTGTGATGTCCTTGACCCTTCTAGCTCATATAATCCTTCCTCCCTCTCTTCAGTAAGATTCCCCAAGCTCAGCCTAATGTTTGTCTGTGGGTCTCTGCATTTATTTCCATCAGTTACTGGATGAAGGCTCTCTGATGACAATTGGGGTAGTCACCAATCTGATCACAGGAGACAGTCAGTTCAGGCTACGTATCCACTATTGCTAGGACTCTTAGCTAGGGTCATCCTTGTTAATTTGTGGGAGTTTCCCTTGCACCAGGTTTCTACCTGACCCTAAAATGCCCTCCGTTTCCAGTCATCTCTTTAAGTACTCTCCTCCTCCACCCACCTCCTAACCCAAACCCTCAAGTTCCCATCCCCCTCACCTGCTCCCAGTCCACACAGGAGAACTCTTCTATCTCCCCTTCCAGGGAGATTCATGCATCCCCCCCCCCACCTTGGGCCCTCCTTGTTACCTAATCTCTCTGTATCTGTGGGTTGTAGCATAGTTATCCTTTACTTTACAGCTAATGTCCACTGAGAGTCTGAACCAACAACCAGAGAGCCTTCATGGAACCAAACTAGGCCTTCTACATATATGTGACAGTTGTGTAGCTTGGTCTACTTATGAGACTCCTAACAATGGGGGCGGGGGTTGTCCCTAATGCTTTGGCTGGCTCTTGGGAACCTATTCCTCATACTGGATTCCCTTGCCCAGCCTTAATAGGAGGGGAAGAGCTTAGTCTTACCAAAACTTGATATGCCATGCTTTATTGACACCCATGGGAGACTTGCCTTTTTCTAAACAAAAACAGAGGAGGAGTGGATGGGGGGGCAGAAAGGAGGGAAAGATGGGAAGAGAGGAGGGAGGGGAAAACTGTGGTTGGGATGTAATATAAATTAATTAAATTTAAAAAAAAGGTGGATGGGTACTGAGAAATAACACCCCAAATTGACCTCTTGCCATTACACATCCCCACACATGCCTGCACCCACATGAGCATGTACCCCCATACACACACATACATATGAAAATAAATAAGTAATAGAAAATGTAAAAGGAGTCACTTATTCAAGATTTCAATTGCTATTGTTAGTTTGATATTGGAAGGGTAGCTTGGGCCTTATATGGGGTATGGAAAGGGTTATCACTTCTCTTGATGAAAAATACAGTCAGCAACAGCCACAAATGATATGACTATGCATGAATGGTCATGAGTTAATAAAATATATGAATGTTATTTAAATAAGAATGCACAGGAGACATGAAGGCAAAGAAGAGAAAGGCCTGAACACAGGTATATCTGATGGCCAGCCTTGGACCTTAACCTTTGTTTTATCAGAAAGAGACGTTGGTGGTTGTGTTCAACTGGCCAGTGTGTGCATGGTTTGGAGGTTTGGTTCCAATTATTACTTCCTCTTTGTATTAACATGGCCATATCACTACATATATGACTTCATAGTGTCTCTCAGGAGAGAAGATATCATAGTCATGCCTGGAGCTTTTACTTGGGTTATATAATTTGATTGAGGACCCATTGACCCCATTAACATTAATAATATGTTAGCATGCCTTAACTGACTGCTTCACTTGCATCTCTTTCTATAGACATGAGAGGACATGTATCTGGTAACACATGATGCAGAACAGTGATACACAGAGAAGACGTATCAAATGCATTTGTGAAGCCAAGCACAGGCAGTCCTACCTGATCCACCTAGAACTGCTACTAACACAGACCTGTGAGTAAGAAACTTATCTATTTCCACAGCCACTGAGGTTTAGGAGTGTTTGTTACAGTGTCACTATAGTAGAAAATGTCAAATAAAAGCAAAGGGAGGAATTTTAGAGAAGTCAATCCCCCAATATATGAAATTACAACTGAAAAAAGAGAATTTTGAGAATTGTCTTAACAGTGGTTCTCAACCTTCCTAATGCTGCAATTCTTTAATACAGTTCCTCATATTGTAGTGACCCCAACCATAAAATTATTTTGTTGCTAATTCATAACTGTAATCTTGCTACAGTCATGAATCATATGTAAATATCTGATATGCAGGATGGTCTTAGATGACCCCTGTGAAAAGGTTGTTTGACAACTCCCCCCACCCCAAGGGGTCACAACCCATAGGTTGACAACTGCTGGTCCATATTCCGTAGAAATTCTTTTTTTTTCCCATGGACACAAGCTAGAGCTCTACAGTGTGTGATTCCCTAAACCTACCATACTTAAGATATTGTTCCACACGCCTGACTTCTAGAGAAAAGAGACATGGATCAAATTCTCTATCAAATCCATACCATTCCAGTGTGAACAAAACCATTAAACTTTGCTTCTGAAGGCCACTGAGATTCGGGGCTGGCTTGTTTCCTTGGTGCATCTCAAGACAGAGAGTTCTTGGGCAAACTCAGCAAGGTCATGGGCCATTGAGCTTGACTTATTTCCGTTTCTCTTTCTTCTGCAGACTACAGATATCTTAAAGGAGAAACTGACTGTGTTCAGGCCTCTCCTTCTCAGATATCATTTCTCCTGTACCTCCTTTAGTTTCAAAGCAGCAGATACAAACCAGGTGCAGGTCATTCCCCTATATCTTGAGGTAAGAAGGAAAAAAGTGGTTTGGTTTTCATTGTACATATTAGGAGACACGTTCTAGAAAGCATGGGGAATGAGGAAGGACAGTTGTGTTTGCAGCCAACAGGTTCCCTGACAGAAGGATGAGACACCACCAACGTGGTACATTCTTCTATTTATTAAACCCTTATTCTCAGTCCATTGCTTTCCACAGCTTATAGACATTATTCCCACCCACATACCCCTTTTGCAGACAAGAAACTTTGTGAGCTAATTGGGGCTCACAAAGAAAAAGCAACGTGTTTAAGATCACCCAGATCGCAGATGACAGAGTCAGAGCTTGAACTTAGGCCTGACTGTATCAAAGCCTTTGGATGTAAACGCCCTGCATGTGGAGATCTGCCTCTCTCTATTCTTCAAGACTTCAAGACAGCCCTCGATGCTGCTTGCCTGATTCCTCTCTACTACAAAAGAGGCACAGGACACAGACACAACAACAAAGTCCCTCCCTGGGGATCAGAAATAGCCAAAAAGAGGCAGATGGTGAGTTTCTGGATGCCAAAGCCCATTCCAAAGAAACGAGTGCCTGCTGTCCCATGAGTTTTAACACTGAGCGATGTGCAAATTCTGCTGGGCTCCTGAGGAAGCATGCCAAGTCTGTTTGCAATTTCGCAGCTCATAGCATACTCATCAGAGGCTTTCCATTCATTCTGCCTGATGCTTCTTGGCCTGTTGAAGGCTTTGCAACTCTGAAAACCAAAGAGTCCAGGCCTCAGACTCTCAGAAGCTGGCTGTCCTCTTAATTACATCCTTCATGTTGCTGTCCCCTTACTTTTTGCAAAGGAAGGACATCATAGTACAACTCAAAAGGGCAATGAGCTGAGAACTCACTGGGACACTGGGCAGCAACCTCTTCACGTTGCTCATCCTCAGAGTCATTTCTCCCTTAGTCACCAGCCTCAGAATCTCTCACTCTCTGGACAAAAGTCTGTCTTGATCTCTCTGGGAGACACAGCAAGCAGCTGTGGTAAAACTCGATGCCACGTTCATGGTGTTGCGCTTTTTCTTGGGATTCTCACGTGGAAGTACTCTACCCTGGGTGGCCTTCCATGTAGACCAGAGCAGTCCCTCTTCCCAGAAAGACAGCTGTGCTGTCCAGCTGTGGTGTCTCAGGAAAGCATGCTGCACAATCATCGAGGATTTTTCCACTTTGAAAGAGTGTAGGCTCTTTTCTGAGAAAGCTGATGATGTTACTGTCGAGTCAATGGATCATTCCCCCAGAAGCACTCTTTCCTCTCTGAGAATGACATCGTTAAAAGGCATGAAGTGTGGGGAGAAGTAAGCAGCAGGGACTCTGCCTGTGTGGTAGCAGAATTCTAAAACTGACCCTCAATGATTCCCGCCCTTTTGAAATCCAGTCATCTGACCTTGATCCATGTGAATGTGTGACTATGATGAGAAGTTATGTAGTAAGAGCCAATCAGGTTAAATTAATCCTCTGAGCCTTTCAAAAGCAGACAGTACTATCTCGTGTGTGTGTGTGTGTGTGTGTGTGTGTGTGTGTGT